>JAGFPH010010849.1:12204-29415 GCA_018207615.1 Philaenus spumarius
TAGGGGGGGTTTGGGGGGATCAAATTTATTAAAAAACGATTTCTTCACAACTACCGAACTAATTGGAATGAAATTTATTATGTAGCTTCCTCTAGGGCCGTAGATGCTCACTAAGAAATGGTTAAAATATTTAAATTTTAGGGGGTTCGGGAGAGTCAAAATTACTAAAAAACTCTATAAGAATGAATTGGAATGAAATTTGGTATGTAGGTTCCTCTAAGGCCGTAGATGATCGCTAAGAAAGGGTTAAAAAATTGAAATTTTAGGGGGTTGAGGTAGTCAAAATTACTAAAAACCCCTATAAGAACGAATTGGAATGAAATTTGGTATGTAGCTTCCTCTAAAGCAGCTTTTTCATGTTAGATAGTAGTTTACAGAAATATAATTTTCAGTGCTTTCCTAAATAGCGTAGTCATTTTTTCATGACCACAGTAGGATACGCACGGGTATTCAACGAACACTTAACCCTATAGAACCAGCAGACGGTACATAATGTAGGCTACCGTACCGTCACTCCAACACATTTCTAACGAGTGATTGTATTGAATATTTGACCCACTAAAAATCTTTCAATCTCAAAAATACAAACACAATTGGAAAGGTAATGTTTCAAACTTTAATTTTTGTATTTATAATTTCTTTCTAAAACGTATATTTACATATGTAATCGTCGTTTTAAAATTGTAGATTTCTGTAAACCTGATTCCACGCGTGGAATCGAATACAATTGTACTGTTATTTCCCACTTATTCAACGTCCCAGACCATCTACAGTAATATTTTGATCAAAATTATAAAGCTACCATGGGATTCGTCAATATTTGATCTATCTAAAGATGCCTTGCAATCAGATGTCAGTACCATACAATTTGGATGACTAAGCTTTCTGTAAACCCTTGCGATTGGACGCCTAAACTCGGATGCCTTTAGTGATGCACTAGCTTCAATAATCATACTATAACCAATTTTAAGTATTCATTGCTATAACCGATTTATTATAACTGGAGCCATTGTCGTTGAAAAGCTTTAGAAAAAAAAACGTATTAGAGTGAGATTTTGTAGTCAAGTTTTACTCTATCAAGCTTAAAAAGGAATAAATTCCTATTTTTTTCAAGGCGTAAGATAGGAATTCCTTGTTATTCTGTGATCATATAAACTTGGGTGTAATTTTATTTTTTTTAACTTTGGCCAATCTTAAACATTGAACTTTAAGATAATTTATCTTTATAATATTCTAAAAAATAATTATATTTTAAAAAATAATAAAAATAACACTATTCTCACTCATATACGTTTAATTATCAAATGCGTTTCAACGACAAAGTCGTCATCCTCAGTGATATATGAGCTACAACTGACAGATTATAACTAATTATTTCTAAGTCTATGGTACATATTTATATCCCTTTACAAGAGTGGGCGTGTCTTAGTTTCTAAACAGCCAATGGCGTACAAGGGACCTTAAATAGAGACAAATGTTACAATTACATTCATGTATGATTAAAATAAGAATGCAATATATTATGTTACTTAAATTGACATTGATATGGAAAATAATAATAGTAATACAATTAAAATTAAAAAAAATCTAATAATAAATAAATAAAAATAAAAATAAAATTAATGTAAATAAATACATAAATATGAACCAAGAAAAAAAAACAAAAAACAAAATTACAAAAAGAACGACAACATCAAAACAAAAATTGCAAATCGAGGTAAGTTTGCCTAGAAACAAACAAAGTAAAACTAACATGATGAAAGTTAGGCCTACAAGTTAAGATATTAAAAGTGAATTATGTTTTGAATATAATTTTATATGTTAGTTTTTAATATTAAACAATGTAATAAGATTATATATATTATTTTTTTTTTTTTAAATATAAATTCCTTCTCACCCGTCAAGCTCAAAGTGTATTTTATAATAAAAAATAATTAACAAAATAAAATTTTTTGACTTATCGAACTAATGAGTGTCCTGATTTTTTACCATAAATTAGTGAGCTGATTTTTTAAATTTTGGTTAGGTTTGTTGTTTTTTTTTTTAGTTTTATTTTGATCTCATATTCGTGATTAGCGACTAAAGATTAAATAAAAACGAACTTACATAAGGAATATTTTGTAAAACCTCAAAAACAGTTGAACTTTTAAAGATAATGGCAGCCATTTTGTATCCGCCACGTTGAATTTTCATATTTTATATATATTCGTGATCAGTGCCTCCCAAAACCCTCAAATTACCAGTTTCACCCAAAAATTCGTTTTAGAAGTTGAGATATTAGAATTAGAATATTTTTGAACATTTTTTATTTTTCCGGTACATTTAAAAAAAAAAGAAAAACGAAGAGCACAAAAAAAATGTTTTAACTTTAATCTACGTGTCAAGACGAACAAATAAAAAAATCTTAAAAATCGGTTAACCTTCACCGGGTTACCAGCTTTTGGCCTAGTTTTGTCTATTTTTACTAGTCTACCATGGAAATTATTGATTGTTTTAAAATCCTTTAATTTGATGTATCACAAGCCATAGAATATATGTAATTTAAAAATTTTTGAGATTGGGCGATAGGAGTAGGAGCGGGTTTTGGGATTTTATAAATAGGTTTTCTAAAATTCCCCTGACAGTGAATAACTGTCCCTAGATCAAATTTTGCATATATCGTTCCGTCTTTTAAATAATATAAAACTAAAAAAAAATAACTTATAAAATCAATTTTTACCGTAGCGAACTAATGCGTTAGCCGATTTTTATTTGCTTACCACATAAATTCATGGTTATTAAAGTGCTTAAATTTTTATGTATCACAAGCCATATGTGTCCATTACAAATTTCTGAGATGAGTGTGGTAGAAAGAGGAAAGGGTTTGTGATTTTATAAATAGGTTTTCTTAGGTTCCCTCTGCAGTGGCGGTTTTACATCTCTTTCCGTTTTTTACGTCATAGATTTGGTAAGTTTTCAAAAAATCACCCTGTACCACCCTGAGTGTTGTCCATTTAACCAAAATATTAAAATAACAAGAATTCTCACTATACCTAATGTGCGTTTATGTTGCAAGCAAAACTAATACAAAAAATGGTCTCTACTTAAACCATTTAACTCTTTTAATCATTTATACAATATACAAAAACCGATTCTAATGAATTGCAAATTTAACATAATATTTATTCCCCAATATTCACAAGTCGTCCATCACCACTTATTTTCCTTGTATGACTTTTTGATCAAATTACCTTTCTTTTTCGGCTGATTTAAAAAATAATTAATTGTTTAAAAGGTTTTCCGGTATTTAAAGCATTCGTCCGAGTTACCTCAGTCTATCAGCCCGTAAACCGATAGGTACAACGTTGTGTCATTGTACGAATAAGTGAAATGTTTTAGTGTCCTTTATTTAATTTTCTTGCATAATTCTACACTATTTTCTCTTTGTCCACCAAATATTTTAAAAATGTATATTATTCTTGTATTGTCTACATATATCAGGTGTCTTAAAAGTCCCAACCTCCCCCTTTAACTTTTGTGTTTGTTAAAACAAACAAATATCCTTCGGGGAACGATACTAACTTAGCCCAAAGTATCTTTTGAAGCAATCGGAAATATTAAGTGTCCCCTAAAAATGGGGGATTTTGGGGGCAACTCAAAATTTTTAAATGGGAAGTATGGTCATGTGATACCTCATTTTAAAGGTCTATTTAGGACTAGGAAAATCACATAAAGAAAATAAAAATCGGACCACCCAAAACAAAATGGCGGCCCAAAAAGTGTTAAAATAAATCGACATAAAGTTGCTAATATCTCGAAAAGGAAGAGTTTTTAGGAAAAAATTCAAGAGACAAAAAATGTTTATTTCACAGAGCTTGACCTATAATAGTGCTTCCAAATCGAATCCGTAAATTTTAAGTCGACTCCTTCATCTTAGAAAATTTAAAAAAAAATAAAATTTACGAAATCGATTTGGAAGCAATATTTTAGGCCAAGCACTTTGAAATAAACATTTTTTGTCTCATGAAATTTTTTCTAAAGACTCTTCCTTTTCGAGATATTAGCAAATTTATGTCGATTTATTTCAACACATTTAGGGCCGCCATTTTGTTTTGGGTGGTCCGATTTTTATTTTCTTTATGCCATTTTCCTAGAATTAAATATACCTTTAAAATGAGGTATCCCTTGACCATACTTCTTATTTACAAATGTTGAGTTGCCCCAAAATCCCCCATTTTTAGGGGACACATAAAATTTCCGATTGCTTCAAAAGATACTTTGGGCTAAGTTAGTATCATTCCCCAAAGGATATTTGTTTTTTTTTAAAACACAAAAATTAAAGGGGGAGGATGGGACTTGTAAGACACCTGGTATATGCACATAAATTTATTTCATGTAGGCCTATACATATGTTTGTACGGATGTTAATAATAATAAAATTGTATAGGTAACTTTTGAAGGCTTTTGATGTTTCTTGTCCAGTGTAATTTCAATTAATGTTATTGTTTTATTTGTTGTAAAAAAATAGTCAAAGTACTTCTTTTAATTAACGAATGAAAAACAAAAGCTCAAAGGTATTACTTCTAAGGGTGCGTGCGAGGCAAGCCAATTTATTCTTGTCATTGTTTTTCTCTCTATTGTTGAAAGAAGCCCGGGTAAAGCTGTGCTTTCACATAATCATTCTGCAACCGGAGCGGAAAAGATGAGAATTAAATCAAGAAAATTTCTCGAAACAAATTACAGCTCCGCGAATACTTCTATTCTGTCTGGAGTTCTTTTGTGCATAAAAAATAAACACTGAAAATGAATCTGCGGATTTCTCTGTATCATTTATAAACTAAACAAAGCGTCCGTTTTTACTAACTACTTTACGTTAGCTCGACATCGTTTTAAACGATTTCGCAGTATTTTCTTACACAATACGTATTTTCTCATATACGTCCGACTCTCTTACACTTCGTTACGATCACAACGGTTAATATTTTCACTGTTGACGAAGTTATTTGATGGCATTACCGAACCTTTTCCGATGAAGTAAAATAAAATCATGTGTATGTTTATTTTAAGGTTATTTAACCTAATTTGTGAGTATCCAAGTCACATAGATAATATAATTATGGTACTTACGTCCGTCTTGTGACTTACTGTAACTTAATAAAGTTATGCGTTTCTGAAACTATGTTCCATCTTCAGAATATTCACCCGTGAGAGTTCGTCAATGCATTAAAATACTAAAACACACGCACATACATATAAATAACAAATATGAACAAAAACTACACGGTGGGTGTACACCAACGGTTCTTGGACTACTGATACGAGATGACTTGTCTAGCGTTGTCCAATGGATTGAAATGAAATTTGGTATGTAGCTTCCTCTATGGCCATAGGTGCTTTCTAAGAAAGGGTTTGAAAAAATTGGAAATTTTAGGGGGGTTTGGGGGGTAAAAATGACTAAATCACGATTTCTCCAAAATTACCGAACAGATTGGAATGAAATTTGGTATGTAGCTTCCCTCTAGGGCCATAGGCGCTCACTAAGAAAGGGTATGAAAAATTTCGAAATTTTAGGAGGGGTTTGGGGGGATCAAAGTTACTAAAATCAGAATTTCAGATCTTTTATTATTATGACAATAGTGCTTTTATTATTTAAGATCTCTATATATAAAAGCCAAATACCACTCACTGACTGAACACTTAAAAAGAATACAATTACGTTAAAAAAAACTGAAAATACCAACCACCACGGGCAACGCCGTACGGGTCAGCTAGTTAGTTATATAAACAAAATACAAATGATTTTTATTAAATGTAAACAATCAAAAAACTCACCAGATAGGTTCTCGAAGAAAAGTAATATTAAAATAGAGTTTTTTTTTTACTTACGTAAGGGTATTAAAAAAAATATAAATAATAGGCCTATTTTTATTATGTCTGGAATTTAACTTTCTACAATAGTTTACAAAATTGCGTTGGCTCTTGTCTGAGAGCTTCAACTAACCTTAAAGTACAACAATACAATTTCCAGACGCTGTGCTGACCTAATCGAATCGGCATGGTGGTTATCATGATAACTCACTAAAACTTAATTTATTTTAAAGTCCTTTATCATCAATCTTGTAGAAATTATATTAACTACAACTTAAAGGTATAATTTTAATTCATTACAATACCATCAAACATTGGATGGGATAGCTCGGTCTGACACGAAAAATTGTGGTAGAGATAATAATGTACATATTGTTTTGCTTTGCCTTGTGGACTGGTAATTATATAAATACTACTTTTTTTTTGTTCTGCTATTCTGTCCAGTAACTTATTTCTTAGTCGGTGACGATCGTTTCACCTATTTCATTCAGGCATTGTTGAACCGATTTCCATTTGCATTTGTACAAATGCTCCTCAAATTTGAAATATAACATTACACAGCACATAAACAAATATTACAATACATGACACATAAAATTAAATACTTAGGCCACATCGTACTGTTACTATTTCTTAAGAAGAATTTAATGTACATCGCGCATGTGTTCACTAGTTCATTATTTGGTCAGTACTCACCATTTGGTTCAAGTGTTGTAATATGAAATCAATGTTGTTAGATTATACAAATGCAAATGAAAATTGGCTCGACATTGCCTATTTACTTATTAGTCCAGTCCTCAGGGGTTTTGAGGTGGAAAGTTTTACAGAAGTTTTTTTCTCACGTGATTCTTATGTTTTCGAAGGAGCTGAAGACGAATCTGATGTTTTGCCACCAAAATTTCCTCGAGGTTATCTGAGAAAATTACAAAAAACTACGAATTTTTTCCCGTTTTCCCCTTATATCTCAAAAACTACGCATCGTATCGAAAATATGGTTCTCTTATTTCTGAAAGTGGATTAAATTCTACGTTGAATGACTCCTCAAACTCAAAATTCGGTTTAGTAGTATGGTCAGAATCGCAAGTTGAAACTCGGTCATGTTTTCCTTCTCGGCGCAAAATTAAAGTACACTAGTCTTCAAGCGCTTATATCCTCGGGAAAACTACTCTGATCGAAAATTGACATGATTGAAAGTTGTAGAGAATTTAATTATAAATTTAAAAAGCACCATAAATTCTATATTCTGATAATTTTTAAGGGTGATACGCTAAAAAAAAACAAAAATAGTCGTAATCGTAGTTGAATTTCCCAGACAGGAAATGAATAGGTTATTGTCAAACAAATTGTCGTTTGTCTGATTTTCGAGTTAGTAGCATTTTTTCCATCCAATAGCTTTGTTGACTGGCTTATAGTTCTGGTTCATTTTGGATGCGATTTAAATTGAATTTAAGAATGCACGGCAGTGTTCAATTGGAGAAACGAAGAAATAGATATAAAACACGGGTGATGGAAGGTAGCATACAAACAACAAATTATTGTAACAAAAGCTTTATTTATATTTCTACAAAAAGTTATGCAAAGGTTATTTCAATATTTTATTGTTCCAAAACATGCTAGTTATTCATTTAAAAAACACATTAACATAATTATTATATAGCAGAGCCGGATTGAGGGGGGGACGTTAAAGGGTAACTGCCCCGGGTGGCGCCAAAATGGGGTTGAAAAATGTATCCTTTTTTTATAATTTCATAGTGACATATAAATATATATAAAAACATAAAATTTAGATATCATCAGATCACTTTCTTTTTATACTGGTGGGCTTTTATTAAACTATTAGGTCTACAGTAAGTTTACTCAAATCCTTGCTTTACGTAAAAGCGAAACAAGCGTATTTAAATTCAATAACAGAAGAGCGCTAATTGCGTTGATGTGAGTTGCGTAATTGCTTGTTTCATTGCCGGAAAACAAGCAGGTAGCTAGGGGATGGTAGGATGGCCTGTGACCATATATATGAATAATAGTAGTACATATATCTATGCCTGTGACTCATAGATAAAGTTGGGAAAAGATACAAAGGCAGTACCAGTTGCAGTTGACTAGCGGTACATTGTAAAATTTAGTGAACTGTGTAACAGTGTTCAATTAATCAGTGGTACAGTTTCAGTCTTATACCTTGCGCAAAGATTCGTGGCGGCTGAGAGCTTAGGACGGTCGGGGAGGTGTCCCTACCCCTAATTAACCCTCGCTCGGCCGCTCCGGGTTATGGTCATGAGTCACCTACTGGGCTCAAGGCACAGTCGGTAAAATTTTTTGCATTTCGCCATAAAATGTAAAAATAACGTAATTTTTGTAATCTGCATCAAATAACAAGAAGATTAAGACGAAACACGATATAATTGCGTGTTTTTATATACTTTTTGAAAAACTGCAGCATCTATTGAACATAAAAACAACAAAAAATATGCTAAATTTTTAACAAAAATGTAAGCGCCATTACATATGTTTATTGACTACTAGTAGTTCTATGAACAGTAGACCTAGCTCGTTGAAATAACAAATGTGGTTTTGAGCTTAGGTTAAAAATAGTGTGCCAGTAAGGAAGTAAGCACAAGGTTTAGCCAGTGAAACATTATTTACAATTCCCGCGATTCCGGTATTTCTAGTTCTAGGTTTTATTTCTTTTCTTGAGCTTTAACTGCTAAAGATTTTCTTTTAGAGGCATTGTGTTTTGTTTAGGTTAATAATGCGAAAGATAGCTAAACATATCGCGTTATAGAGGGACAACATACAATTAAATATTTACATACTTAAATAACTCAAACTTAACAATGTATTTACAGTTCCATAACTTCTATATCATATTCCAATATTAGAAATAATGAAAACAAACGATGTTAAAACGTCGTGATATTGATCTCAACTTTATTCTCAACCCATGTACCAACACTTCCCTCGCTGTCCAACGGTCATTTTTTGTATGTCCTTTATCACCGCGAGGTTTCATTTGTTTTATTTCATTTTGTAATTCAATAAAGCTAAGTCAAATACTTTTATGAAATTTTCAATGATAATTTACAGCTATACAGTTCAATTCTTTTATTTATCCTCTAATATTTCTTGTAATAATATGTCATTTTTGGGCAAATGATATATTCCTAAATTACTATTCAAAACAGGCCTAGTTTTGTTAGCAGTATTGTAGTAGGAACATAAAAACTGGTGTTTTTAAAATAAGAAATTTGAAATTTATAAATATTTTTATACAATTCTATTTAGAACTAAATTACGAAACTTTTTTACATTTATGAAAAAATTACAATAATTTTTACTACTTTTTATGTAGGCCTAAAGTTAAACATTTTCCTTTCGTTACTGAACGTGATTGTTTCTTGAGCTAATAACTTTCTTAATTTTATTTAAATAATTTTTTTACTGGAATATATGAATTCTTTAAACCTTTATCTTCAAAAAAGCTATGGAACACTTTTGAATTGGTTTAGAATAAACGTATAAAAACATGGTTGAAATACAAAAACTTGGACGATTTTTAACAAATTCGAAGTACGGCCATTTTGTGAGCTTACCGTTAGAGATACGGAAAAAATCAAGAATACAATTTTGTTTAAAATTTAATTTTCTTATGGTAAAATATTATTAGTTTTTAAATTCGACTTACGGTTAAGCCACAAACTGGCTTTGGAAAAAAGCTTACACTGAGAGAAACGGTCCGGCCGCCATTTTTATTTTATTTAAGGGGTTAAAAATGAATAATTAAAAAAACCTTATATATACATGGCTCGGCCTAGGAATAAGTAACATTCATGCAAAAAATCATCAAAATCGGTCAAGGCGTTTGGCCGTAATCGTGAGACAGACACACAGACACACAGACGAAATGCCGAACGGTCAAGTTAAAACGGAGACCTCGCTTACGCTCGGTCAATAATAATAACGGTAGTCAGCTATTTCCTATATAATATTTCCATTATCAGCTGATTTCAAACTTAAATAGGTTTTGTGAACAAAGCCATCTGTTGAAGTAAAAACAATACACACTATACTAATATTATAAAGAGGTAAAATTTGTTTGTTTGAATGTAGGGGGTAATGTCTGGAACTACTGAACCAAATGAAAATTTTTTTAATGAAAAGCTACACTATCCCTGAGTAACTTGGCTAGAATTCATATTGATAAAAACATTTTATTGCAATATTTGTAAATATAGTCAGAACAAATTCACAGCATCAAGTTGGGGTTAAACCCATATCGTAATCATATTGTAATACCAATATATAAGCAACATTGTGAAAAACTAAAAAACAACAATTAAAAAATGAAACTTATATTATTCAAAACGTATGCAAAGAGGTGCACAAACACATAAATTATGTGTGTATGTTGCCGTTAAGAAGGTAAAATAAATTAAACATAATTTTAGGTTAGGCAGACTGATGAATCAACACATATACTTCTTGAATGTATTTACATTTATTACCATAGCAACCAATTGAATAAAATAACAGATAAAACAGTTGATTCGGATGTCCAGCTTAGTACAAAATAACATTTTAAGTTAGGCCTAGACTGAACCAACACATGTTTCAACACACACAAACCAATAAAAACTTGCGTTGTGGAATTTAAAAATAAGACAAACTATGTTACATCCTATTTAAAAAATAAATAAGACATATTATAATTTAATAGTAGGCCTATTTATTGATAATATACGGTAATTGATAGTGAGTAACCAAGTAACAGCTGTTTTCAAAATATAAAACAATTGTTTCTACTTCTAACTTTTTGGTTAGGTTTTTGAACCTCAGCCTTACTGGTTCTTTTAATCTTTATTATAACTTCTGTTATAAAATATTAGAAATAATTTGATTTGAACATTTAACATTATTTACTATCTTAGTTTTGAGGTTATTATTAGTCCTACGACTTAAAATAAAACATAACAAATGTTTTTAGAAGGTTTCATCGGGGGTTGGCGTGCGGAGCACGCAGGGGTCTCCCCTAGTTGATAAATAATTTATATTTTATCTACATATCATACACATTTAAAAACTTTTTAAACATACACCTATTTAAAGAGCACTAATGAAGCGACATATATATCTGATAAAGGACACACAGCAAATAGTCGAAATTAAGAAAATCTTTTTTACTTGTCACTTTATTTGATCAATAATTAGTCTGACAAACTACATGTGGCTAAACATATTTTCTTTTTAGGAATATGGTTTCACCTTCAGCTCCTGTGAGAATCGGGATAACACTTCTTGTACAAAATTGTAAATAACTATAGTTTGTAAATAATCTTAAAAATATATCTTGTTCTGTAAACTGTCTTTTATTTTAAAACAAAGTGAATACTTAATAGCATCACAATCACAATTATATCGTATTTGGACTTGATGTTCTTGTTATTTGATACAGATTACAAAAATGACGTTATTTTTACACTTTATGGCGAAATGCAAAAAATTGTACCGGCTGTGTCTTGAACCCAGTAATTGACTCTGACCATAACCCGGAGCGGCCGAGCGAGGGCTAATTAGGGGTAGGGACACCTCCCCGACCGTCCTAAGCTCTCAGCCGCCACGAATCTTTGCGCAAGGTATAAGCTCACATAGTTTTAAATCAAATATACATTTTTGTATTCTAGTGTTAGCGTCTACAAAATCTACCTAAATCTACATTTAGAGGTAATTATCAATAAGAATAAATGTAATTGAATACTTAACCCTAGAACTGTTCATTCTAAATTTCTGCGATGACATGCCATTTTGGTGCGTGTTGCAAGCATTTTTTTCAAAAATTCGCCAAATATAGTAATTATACCCCAATACAAAAGTGTTCCGTACCATTTTTTTTTAGAGAAAGGTTCAAATAATTTATGTATGACAGTAAAAAAACAGATTGATGTAAATTTTTTAAAGTTATTAGCTTAAGAAACAAAAACTGTTCAGTAACGGAAGAAAGTTCAACTTTAGGCCAACATAAAAAGCAGTAAACATTTTTTTATAATTTTTTCAAAATGTAAAAAGGTTTTGTAATTTAGTTTGAAATAGAAGTGAATAAAAATATTCATTAATTAATTAAGATAAAAAAGACTATTACTTTTATCTTGTTATTTATCATTACATTAAATAGTGAAAACCAGCTACAGGGGCAGCATGGAGCTGACTTGCCCCTCTGAGAAATTTCCTAGATCTGGCACTGTTATATAGGCTAATATGTAGTATATATATACAAATTATTTGAAAGTAGTTACATACTGGTATTCTAATGAAACATGCAAATATTCAATACACACAGCATATCTGACGCTTATAACAGCATTTTATTTTAGTTTCGTCTGTAGGCTGCACAACCATGTGGAGAAGGTAGCCACCACTATGTGCAGCTCTCTGGGTAGGCAGCGAATTCGTATGACAAATATTCCTGGAGTTGTTGATCGGACTGCTTGGCCACACTGATTCTTTGGAAGAGTGTCGTTGGGTTGATTGGAATTTTGGTGTCGCCTATATTGATGGCGCTGCTCATAATGTCTAGTGGTTGCACCCTGTCACTGCGCTTGAACTCGACAGTCACTCCCAATGATGGCCGATATCCCAGCAGTGCCAACCTCCTCTGACATGATTTCACCGGCGACTAGTCCCTAAGAGACTGAGATCTGGTCACTTGTAAGTCGGAAAGGGCCGAGTTCTTGAATCCAAGCTGACAATTCCTGCAGGTCAGCATTATCACGAGTGATTCTTGAGTCTCACACCCGAATGTTGTGCGGGGAGTGGGGATGTTCAATTTAATTTCTCTAAATTTGTCCAATGAATTCTTCATAATTTATTATTTTAATCGACAATTCAATAAAAAAAAATACAAATACAATTTGTTTCAAATCACATTTCAACAAATAATGATGAAATTGTTAGAAATGTTTTTGTAAATCATTAAATTTCGAAATTCTGTAAAGGGTAATTGATGGTGACCAAGTAATTCGAGTTTTCAGAGAGGGGAGTGCATCGTGCAGTGTAAATTCAGAAAATTCGTCCCAACAATATCTTCTCAATTAATCCAATCGACAATTCAATTTTTAAAAAAATACAGTTGGTGGGGGAGTTACTGCGCCCCTTGTACTTTCTGAAATACCAAGCCATTTTTTTGCGTGTTGCAAGCATTTTTCATAAATTCGCTAAATATAATTATACCCCAAATAAAAAAGTGTTCCGTAGCTTTTTTTGTAGGAAAAGGTTCAAATAATTCTATATGCCAGTAAAAATTGACTGAAGTAAAATTTACAAAAAAACAAAATCAAAAAATATTCAGTATCGGAAGAAAATAGTTCAACTTTAGGCCTACATAAAAAGTAGTAAGATTTAAGCCTTTTTTTAATAGTAATTTGTTAGGAATATAAGCTTTACCCAAAAATGAAATATTATTATAACAAATTGTAGAGAATAAATCATACAATTGAACTGTGTACTTCTAATTCTTATTTTATAAAATCTTATTTCACTCTGTATTACTTGTTTCACTAAATTAAGTCAAACAGGTTGTCCACATTCAGGAAAGTCAGGGAAACTTAAAACAGATTTTCTACAGACACCCAGATCAAACAAACAAAACTCTCAATGGCATAATCTATGCATTTTCTGTCTGGCAAGATTGAGGGAAATACAACTACGATTACGACTATTTTTGGTGTTTTGGGCGTATCACCCTTGAAAATGATCAGAATATAGAATTTATGGTGCTTTCTGAATTTAGAATTAAATTCTCTACAACTTTCAATCATGACAATTTTCGGTCAGAGTGGTTTTCCCGAAGATATGAGCGCTTGAAAACTAGTGTACTTCAATTTTGCTCCAAGAATGAAAAAATGACCGATTTTCAAATCGCGATTCTGACCATACTACTAAACCGAATTTTAAGTTTGAGGAGTCATTCGACGCAGAATTTAATCTTCTTTCAGAAATAATGGAACTATATTTTCGATATGATACGTAGCTTTTACGTTATAAGGGGAAAATGGGAAAAAGTGCGATAATTTCGTGGTTTTCCATAATTTTCTCAGATAGCCTCAAGGAAATTTTGGTGGCAAACATCAGATTCGTGTTCAGCACCCTCGAAAACATAAGAATCAAGTTAGAAAACAACGTCTATAAAACTTTCCACCTCAAGGCCTTTTTTTTGACTCTGGGGACTGGACTATATAATTATGTCTTTTACTATTTTGCCCATATTCTCTGTTCTGTACATATTGGTACGATTTTATTTATTGCTAATAGTATTTTTGTATTATATTTAGAGCAATTCATATTTTGTCAATTTCTTAAATTGCTAAAATATTGTATTGTAAATGAAATCCAAATATATATCAATTTTGTTTTTTATTATTGAAGTAGGGTACATATTCATACAAACAAAAATCTGAAATTGTAAAATATTCTGAAAGCTCTTACAGCATACCAAGATATTTGTATAACATCAATTTACACTAAAGCTCTCACTAATCTGACCTAGGCCTAAAATATCATGTCCATGTAAAGAGTCTAATAACTATAGTGTTTAGGTTTTCCATATAGCAAGCGTACCGCAAAACATTCATTTAAAAAAATTATGTATTACCATTTAAAAACGTAATAATAAAAATTCCAATGAACAAGCATACCACCAAACATTCATTTAAAAAATGTATGTATTACTATTTAAAAACGTAATAATCAAAATTTTGTTGCATACCGCAAAGCATTCATTTTAAAAATGTATGTATTACCATTTAAAAACTTAATAATCTAAATTACAATGAACAAGCATACCACCAAACATTCGTTTAAAAAATTATGTATTATCATTTAAAAACGTAATAATCAAAATTACAATAAACAAGCATACCACCAAACATTCATTTAAAAAATTTATGTATTACCAATTAAAAACGTAAAAATCAAAATTACAATTAACAAGCATACCACCAAACAATCATTTGAAAAATGTATGTATTACCATTTAAAATCGTAATAATTAAAATTACAACTAACAAGCATGCCACCAAACGTTTGTACCAATCTTAGTAAAAGATAAAATTAAGGAAACGGAAGCTATACTGGGCCACATAGATTGGTCATGTTCAAAACTTACCTTTAAAGTCAAAAAATCACCAAAGTAGAAATGTCTAAGCTGATCACTCACAAATTCATAACATACATTGAGGTTAAGTCAATAAACCAAAGAACTAGATACCATTTAGGTTTATTAACAAAAATTTATTAAAAAAAAGTTTTATATGCCCTTAATTGAAAAAAAGAAGAAATTAATTATACGCCCTTAAGTACAAAAGAAGAAAAGATAAGATTACAAAAATACATATATAAATTTGAGTTGAATTTAAAACCCCTCCCCTAAATGAAAGTCAAAAACCCTCCCCATTATTAATGTATACAAAGTTTATACAATTTTAATTACACAAGAAATACAAAATTGTATCATCTAGTACCATGGATTTGTTTAAAAATACATATTTATGTCGTTGGCCAACTGTAAAGCTAGGTATAATTAAATAAATAAAAATAAATAATTATGAGACGTCTCTGTATAAGAAAAGGTATATAAAATTTCTAATATAGAGCCCTTAGGGCTGAGTTTCGAAAAATGCTATAGCTGCTCCTCCCAATATAATTAAATACAAGAAACATATATTACAAAGTATTCATTCAGTTACAAAAGATACAAGTACACAGCCTATTCAAGTTTTTTTTTTAAGTTCACTGCAGATTTTTTTTTTAAAGAAAAACAGGTTTTAGGTTCATAGCTGTTTAAACAGAACACTATCCCAGAAGATTACTTTTAAAGCTCCATGTTGCTGGTTGTTGAATTAAGTATGGTCGTTGCATTTAATTGTAGTGGTACTTGGATTTATGTGTAGTACTTGAACTTATGTGTAGTACTTGAACTTATGTGTAGTACTTGAACCAGTGAAAACTGCATTAAACAAAATAACATCTCTTTTTAGAAACAAAGCAGGCTTCAAAAACAAGCATATAAAGTTTAGGCTTTTAAGTTAAAAGTTTGCCTTTATAATTTTCTTTGATATAAGGTGACAAGAAGATATATTGAAAAGAAGATGCTAAATGTCACTACAATACTTAACCAAAGTTAACTTGTCAAACTGCTTTAAACTGTTTGTACATGTCAGCTGAACACATGGTAAACTCAAAGTTCTTGGCTTGCGATACAAAATATATCAGAGATATAAACATTGAATAATAGTTCTTTAAAGTTCCAAAATTGTTATAGGCACAGAATAAATAATTTGTACAGAATAAAGTAACTGTCTGGGCTAGACCTTGTTAATATAGGCTAGGGTGTGGTAAACCATGAGAATTAATTTTTAGGCTATAAAAGTTAAAATTTCAGGCTGTAGTAGTTAAATTGAATTACATGAATTTTGAATTAAACTCTATGAGCTTGAAATATTATTTACAATATAAAATGTAATTCTAAGTTTATAAAACTTACAAAGAGTACACATCATAACCAAAATGAAAAGCTTAAACATTTTAACTTGGCAATATTGGTTCACATACCTGGTATTCAGAAGAAAATACTTAAAAGAAAATCATTTTATTAGTGACGCACTTGTCGTTAAAAATCGCGACTAAATTATTTAAAACATAACGACATAACAAGATATTTAGAGGCATCCAGGAGAGAAGTTCATGACGGAATGCAATGGCGACTTTTACTAGAACGTTCCATGACAAAGCGAAAGTCAACTCAGGTTGTTTGAACAGCTGGTAAAGTCAGATAAGCTTTGACTGCACAGAATGGCAAGTAACGTTAAAGCCGGTCTCTGTACCGAGTCGCCGCCTAGCGGAGAAAAGGGTAACTACGTGAAGAGTCGTTAAGGCAGAACGTAGTATATATTTAAAAAAATATTGATGCCGCTGAGGTCTAAAAACGTCACACGTTCATTAAAAAAATGTATGTATTACCATTTAAAAACGTAATAATCAAAATTACAATTAAAAAGCATACCACCAAACAATCATTTGAAAAATGTATGTATTACTATTTAAAAACATAATAATCAAAACTACAACTAACAAGCATACCACCAAACATTCATTTAAAAAAATTATGTAATACAATTTAAATTGTAACAATTTTAAAAACGTAATAATCAAAATTATAATGAACAAGCATAACGCCAAACATTCATTTAAAAATGTATGAATTACCATTTAAAAACGTAATAATCAAAATTACAATGAACAAGCATACCACCAAACATTCATTTAAAAAATGTAAAAGTAGTTTCCACGTCGAATACTGGAACAAGACTTATTTAAACG
>JAGFPH010010850.1:9089-25637 GCA_018207615.1 Philaenus spumarius
TTGTTACAACAAATTTTAATACCTTTACTGATTAGGCCTATAAATATTACTTTCCGATATATTCGGTGAAAATTTTTTTACGTCTTCAGTCAAAATTGAATAACTTACAAACATTTACCCAATTTTAATAAAATTTTAACCACACGTAGAAAACATATCTATAATAACAATTTAAAAAAATCAGATTGTTAAAACAAATTTTAATAATTCTACTGATTAGGCTTATAAAATATATTATTTTAAATTCGACAATAGGTGAACAACATTTTTTTATTTTTATTATTTTACAGTTATTTTAATTTTGTATTGGGTTATGGAAATAATAAGTTATAGAGAATTTTATTGTGAAACCAAATCTTTTTTAATTTTTAAAATCGAATATATATATCGAAAGATATGTACATTTTTAAAATGTATTGTGAAATTTTGTTTACGAAGTATATACGTTTTCGATACTAAAAATTTAATAATAATAATTTATAAAATAAAGTAATTTATCGTATCTTGATGATTTTTTCACAGAATGTGTATAATAATATACTCTGTTAATACGACTGCGATCGATAATAAACAGCTGATTTTCATTTCTCTTAGCAGTGGACACCGATGACGTCAAGAGTAGATGTAAACTACGTAACAGCTGTTTTATGTTTTTAATGTATTTATTTAATACCAAATGTTTCAATGTAAACAAAACAGATGTTTTTACATTCTCATGTATTTCTTATGGGGATTTTTTGTTTTTCGGAGACCCCAAAACCCCCTTATTTTTTAATTTTAGAAAAAACTTGTATTTTTCCCTCGTTCCTAGAATTGATACCTTTAATTTGATACCCCTCCCATCTTCCTACGATTTACCAAATTCCTACAATTTTGAATCTAAAATTTTGCTTACAGAATTATATATAAGGATATTTCCGCTTTGAGTAGAGAGGTATTTATTTTTCCAACATTACCATACTTTTCCAAAAACCTTTTTGATTGTTCAAAATCTAAATTAAACAAACCATCAACAGCACTAGATTGTTCTAGTGATCGTTCATTAAACCAATCAACTATTCTTTCAGTGACAGCATCTAGTACTCTGAAGTAATTGTTGGATTTCCAATAGTTTGTATCACTTTGACTTTATTGCTCTGTTTCTAGGCTGTGAGAATTTCCAATTGTGCGTTGTCAAGAAAATTTGGGAGGCTAGCCCCCAAGTCCTCCATTTAGCCGCCTATGATCGACGGTTGATAAAATAGAAAACAAATTATTACACTCTGAAAACAGTATTGTTGCAGATGTCGCAAAATGTTTTTAATCGGATCTAGCTGTCGTAAAACATTTCAGTACAAAATATAATATATTAGTTTACCAAATGAGAATTATCAAACAAAACATCTAATTAGAAACAGATCAAATATATTCAAAGTCAAATATGGAAATGAATATTAGGAGGCTTAAACGTACACGAAGGCTTATCATAATGTATTGTCTTGGGGCACTATTTATGTTGCAAAGCTGTGATTTGAAAGATGAAAAATTACTATTATAAGCAACACTTGTTCATGACATTGCACTACCAGCCGTGGGAAATAGTTTTGCAGAAGAAGCCCTCAAAGTGCATAAAGCCTTATGATTGGACTAAACAATGGAATATTAAGCTCAATGAACAGAAGTATAAAGCAACAATAGAACGTACACTGAGTAAAGTAATCAGATAGCGCAAAAAGCTTATTCTTGATGCAGTGCATAAACAGAAGTAGTATTTAACTACACTATAAATCAGTTGTTGTTTTACGGTTGTGTCTATAATAACACATTGCTTGAAACTGGAGAAGAATTTTAAAGCATTGAATTAGTTCTGGAATTGATATAATTAATAATATAAGTGTAATTAACAACATCCTTAATTTGCAATAAAATAGTTGTAAATTTGTTATTAAATAGTTGCAAAAAAATTTAATTCAAAGTTAACTGAAACATTTTTTTATTGCGTTTGAATGTCATATCCGTTGAAATGAAACTAAATTTATACTTTGGAAAATTAGAGTTGATATTAATGAAGATCATAGCTACATAAATACAAGTATTTAAAATATAAAATATTCTTTAACATAAATATTCGTTTAATGCCGCATATTACGACATTATAGTTGTATAGTGATGAAATTTATAATGTTTGCATTTTTAATATTTTTTTTAAATTTTATGTTTGATTTTGTAAAACTGCAATGCCTGAATGTGGATAGACTTGTAGTTTGACTTCTGTTGAATATCTAAAAACTAACATAAAATTAAGTGACCTCTGTATAGTGTCCATGATATAACTTATAAAATATTACTGCTGTGTCCAAACGTTTTACTTGGACAAGTTTTATTGTGTCCAATTCGTTTTACAACTTGAGTCTTAGCTTAAACTAACTGATACTAATAACGTTAAAGGACATCGTAATATAGTTTAAGGACTTCGTAGGTTTGTACAAATTAGCTAATTGTAGTGGAGAGTATTTGAGCCTTTGAAGGTGATAATAATGAAAGGTGATTTTCGTGAATTTCTTACTTTTTTTGCCTATAGTTTTGTACTATGGAAAGTTATTTTTAATCATAAAAGTCCAAGTAGTTAACAGGAATTCCCATTTTTCACAATTGAAACAAACACTTTCATATTTTTGTATTTATATTGAAATAAATAAAACCATAATTTTTATTTAAATGATTTGTATTTTAGTTTATAGTTTGTTGCATTTCTGAGAAATATCGTCAGACACGATCAATATAATCATAAAACAGATGAGTATATCAGAAACCAAGACTTTAATATGCTCTTTTCTAAGACGTTTAAAATGTCAATGTCGAATGTTTTTCTCGTTTGGCGAAAAACAATGTACTTCTCACTTACAATTTTATATTATAGGCCTAAGGCTATAACTCCAAATAACCACATCAAGTATTCCTGTTTTGTTTTGTTATAAATTTACAAAATTAAATTGAACGTATTTTTACTTTACAGAATAAACTTAAACTGTACTGGTTAATCCAATGGATTAAGTCCAAGAACTTTCCAAGTAAAGTAAATGCTCTGCTAACGGGATCATGTGTTACAACACGAGTACAACATTCTTGGAGAGGTTAGGTTGAAGATTTCGTCTCACTCTGATTTGCACAATAACAAGCATGTGTTTGCGTTTTTCTCGAGGCGCTCTAATTATGTGAGGGAAGAATGTTCCTAGTATAAGAACCGTGAAGATTGTGAGCAAAATATAGTGTTTGAAGTTTATTGACGATTGTTGGACAGGAGTGACTTATCAGTAAAGAGATCATGATCAGGTGATTGGCAGTAAAACGATCTGGGTTAGTAGTTAGTTGAACAAACTCTTGTAGGAGCTTTCAACTGGAACTTACTAAATTGCATGGATGACATTTTTTATGATTTTTATGACGCTTTTGTATTAACTTTTGTAAAAACCACGTTTAAAGCCCACTTTTATTTAACGAGAGGGACGACACAATTATTTGAAAATGTTTGATGCTTTAACGTTTTAGATTTGGGAACAGAATAATGTTTTGCAAAACTGCTTTTGTAATATTATATGGGTTTTAAATTTGATACTCAAATTACAAGGTAAATATTTTTTGCAATAGTTTTAACACTTCAAACTGTTTAGAATCATATTTCCAAATATAGATTTTTCTGAAATCAACAGAATATCCTAGAATTAGTTTATGTTCATAAAAATATATCGATTGTAGCACAGACGATTTGGCAAAATTTAACTAAAATACCAACCAATTTTAGAAGGACATTACACTAGTTTGCAAATTTCATTAAATACTTATTGTAAGGGCAGTATAAAAAAGTTTAAAAAAGAAGTAAAATTTAGTGCGATTAGTAATGAGAAGTAGGGTGCAAGAACTACTTTATAAATTGAGTGCAATAACAGGCAGTACCAACATTGGTCAATAATTCATGTCAAAAAATAATTTCTCGTACATTAAAACTCTTATTTAGAAGCAGAAAGGACATCCTAAGAAAAGGGCAAACAATGGTTACAATCGTGAACAATCGCTGACAGATCAAAGTAGAAGTGTTTTTAGATATAGAACCATTGAAGAAGAAGAAGAATAGAATATCAATATCAGATACATCTTGCGTGGAAAATCATAAATAAAAAATAAACAAACTGTGTTTGAGTGACTTACTGGATGAAACCCTTGTAAAAAATAACAGATGTATTATCTTTTAACACTTTGATGTTATTTAGGAAAAAAAATTTTGGGAAAAATAATAATAATAATTTTTCCAAATTTAAATAACATCAACATTTAAAAGATAATGCATATGTTATTTTTACAAGGGTTTCATCCAGTAGGTCACTCAATCTAAGTTATAAAACATAGTAAGGATCGAACACGCTTGTCACATTATCACACCAGAAATGTTGGGAAATGTTAGGCAAGACTTTCAGTCCAGGCTGTATTTGTGTCAAGAAGTCAATGGTTCTAATTTCAAGCACTTAATCTGATGGAAAATGAGGTGAGTGCTTAAGGTTTTACTCATTGTAACATAATTATTAATGAAACTTTAAATAGGAGTTTTTGCGAAAATTATAACTTTGATTGTCAATTATGTTGGATAGAGTCGACATACAGACCTCCGGTCTGCGCCAATCTTCTTCATTTATAAAGACCTTTAAAATGAGGTGTCACTCAATAGAGGTTCTTATTTAAAATTTTCGACTTACCCCCAAAATACGCCATTTTTGGGGGAGCATTTAAAATTTACGATACACCAAAGAACTCAATTTTGTGTCATGTTAACAATCCCCAAGGCAAATCTGTCTATTTCCATTAATAAACAAAATAAAAGGCTTCTGGGGAGGGGGGTACTTTTAAGACACGTACTATTGAATTCAGGATATTCAAATAATATTATATGTATGTTTATCTTTCAATAAAATTTAATTCGTCAGGACTCAAAAGGAGAAATTGTAGCTAAATATCTTAAATCTAATATTTTAGGACTAAAATTCAACCTAAGCAAATCTGTATTTTATGGGAGTAGGTGTATAAAAAATGTATAAAAGATTCAACTCATTCCAGAAGTTTCAGGAAATTGTTATGTACATTAATTATGTGTGCCTTAGACTAATTCTTGCCTACATACCTAGTCTAGTATGTAGTGTAATATGATAGTGAGAAATATCATGACACAAAGAAAGCAACGGTAGGCTTTGTGTGACCTGCATATGAAAAAATGTTTCTGAAAGCAGTTTCTACTATACTCTGCATTTATGGATTATGAAGTCATTTTCTAGCCTCAACATGAAATTAACATAGTTTTACTAGAATTCAGAATATAAAAGACATCACAGAAGTTTTATTTTAAGTTTTTCCTTTAAGAAACTAAGAAATTTATCCTCACCTTTGAACTGTTTATGTGTGTTATTCTTGTGTCTTGACTACAACACCGTTGACTGTTGTATCTTAGACTGTGAGAAATTTTTCAAAGCCTGATTAGGCCATACCTAGTTGCCTTAAAGATGCCCTTCTTCTCGAAGTCAAGAAACTTACTTTCCGATGTAATTAGAGTAAATTCCAACAAGTAGGCCCAATCAATTTGTAATTAATTAACCCTAGTTGGGTATTTGTCCGTCTGTCTAGTGCCTTTGGGGCAGCGCGGAAGGATACAAAACCACGTTAATTAACAACACCGTAGCTTCTTGTTACTATAATATGATTAATAGCATTCCTCAACCCAGGGTGCATTGGGTGGTTGTGCCAGTCAACGACTTTACTTTGAACTCTGTGTATCACGAGATAAACATATTATCTACTTTGATAAACAAACCTTGCAAATTCAAAGGTTAAATAAATGTTTCATTGTTTTGGTTATTTCAAATAATAAAGTACATAGGGGGGGGGGGGGAGAAGGAAAGGTTAATATTATAGAAGTTTAATTTTCAAAAGTTTGTCTTTTAGTAAATATAATTGTAAAAACACAAGCGGAAAGGCCGATTAAAGGGAAATGAAGCATTTCTCAATAAGTGTGCATGACATATTTACTTTTTATCAAGTCGCCAATTATCTTTTGTAATTGTTTTATATTTTTTCGTGAAGTCTTTATTTCGTGTTAGCTAAAGTAACGAAGACAATGAAACAGCTTTTAACGTGAATAAACTGAACGACAGTAACTAGGATCGATCATACGCAACTGTGTAGTAGGTTCTAGAAAGAAACATTTAAAAAATAGTAAAACTCTTGTACCAAGTCTTAAGTTCAGCAAACTTCCCCAAAGCTTTACAAAAACTGTATTAACAACAACAACGTATTAACATGTAATATAATAAATAGAAAAAAGCAAGCATCTATAAGCTATAACGTACAACCATCTTCCCTATAATGTCATAGGGAAAATTAATGATGTATTGGTTTTTTCTTCTAAATTTTAGCAGGAGTTTTTAGCAACACTTCCTGAAATATCTTGAAAACTACACATCACAAAATAACCAACAATATATATTTTATATTATTAAATGGAGATTTTCAAAACGATGGACCACTCCACAGATGTATAATATAATATTTATATTTGGGAACATCAAATGGATGTACAAATTAAAAGTAAGTATTTTTGAGTTCTGAATATTGGAATATATGCCTATCAGCAATTTATAACTTATATAACTTTCTTGGCATATCTAATTCCACTTCTGATAAATATTATTGTGACAAACAAATTAATAATCCTTTAGGAAAAAGCCATAAAAATAAATAAAATAAGCAAATTAGAGAAATTCTGTTCATTGTTTTTACCACAGGGAAGAGGTAGCAATAATTTTGAAAAGCTCATCCAAGTTATATTATTTTAAAATACAATTAATGTTTTATAGAAACTTATGAATACAGATCATATTTTTTTAAATGTTTTTTCCATTAAGTTCAGTTATTATTTACTATACAATATAAAGTTTTTAGTTCATGACTTTCAGCTACTAATAAGAGAAAAGACTATAGTTCGCAAGGTTTTTATAAGCAGCAAATTGTTAGAGTGAGTTGAAAACTAAAAACAAAAAACGAGTTTAACTTTAACTTTACTCGTCGTAAAACTAATCATTTATAGTGGAGGTGCAGCAGAGTACGTTCAAGTTCGAAATTTGTGTTATTTCGCATTATTATTTTTCAACTATAGTACACTTTAATCAATTTACTAAAATAATGTGCCAGTAATTAGATGTTCAAAAACACAGCTGGCTTAAGATATATAAACAATTCAAAACACATTTCTTTTTAAATTTAAAAGAAATTGTTTTCCCATCCTTTATATTATGATATACACTGCATATTACGAATAAAATAACTACACTATGAATGTAGCCTATGAGTGTTAATTTTTAAAACGTTATCATTATTCAATCTTAATTAGTTTTATTTCGATTTGAATTTTATTATCTTGATGAAAATAACATTCAAACGATCGTTTTCCTAAAATTATATACATTTTAATCTAATTAAGTACAGTATATTTAGATACATTTTTGGAATAATTTAATTAAATGTATAAATCAAATTTAAAATACTATACATTTTAACAAAAAATCATGATTCCTGGTAGCTGAGAGGGTCGAGTACCCGACTCCAAAGTTGAAGGTCAGGCTCGATTCCTGTGAAGATTATGTATGTTTGTGTAGAAAATTGACGTACTTCGTTCTTATTCGCCTAAAAACAAAATCATCGAGCTCTATATAATATATTATTAGTATTGGTTGTATTTTTATATAAATATGTATCTTTTATTTATGTAATAAAAACGTGTAATTTACTATCACAATTTTGAAATATTATATATATTTTGTTGGCCTGAAGTGAAAGTCACAATATTACCTAACCTACTCAGTGGAGATATTACAGATGTCAGAGAAAATTGTTTAAATTGGGCCTACATGTTCAGACATACAACACTTAAAACATAAACTATTAGATGTGCTCGCATAACAATCGTGACCAAGATAATATTTTGTTCGTGTCGAAATGCGGAAGAGAGGCTAAATGGCGATCTGCCAAAATCTGCATTTACTACAAGAATAGAAAGTTAGCGTAGGGGCAGCCCGCCTACCCTCCCGTCTGTGATATTTTGGCAGGCAAATTTCGTAACTTTCAATTTTTAAAAGTAGAAATGAAAAAATGTACTAAATCGTAGTTACAATTTTGTAGGGAAATGTATATCTTAACCAGTATATCTTTTGAAACTTTAAATAGCATTTTTTCAGTTTAGATCATAGTAAACCAGCAAGATTTTCAAACTATTTTGTGAAAAATAAATCGTATACCTTCATTTAAATAATCAAACTGTTACCAAACATAATCTCATTTAAGAATGTATTTCGTAAAATAATAATCAGTAACATTAATAAACTTTAGTTAGTGGTCACTTTAATATTTATGTTTCTAAGAAAACCAATTTATCATAGTTACACATCTTTAATAATCTACACAAATATTTATTTTTTAATCTCGTACTGACAAATTTAAATATGGATGATTTAAGAAAAACCCAACACACATAATATTGAAATATTTTATAGATATTGTTTGTGTGGTTTTCCTTAAATTGTGGATTTCTACCTTTGGTAAATAGTATAATAAATCGTTTTATGAGAAGTTTTAGTTGTCCGTTATTTACTGGGTTATGCAGTCCGCTAAACTTTGCTGACAATGGAAAGGTATTCCATCTATATGTAGGGAAGAGAATGTTTAAAATACTGTGAATTCGAATTAAGAACATATTTAAGGTGACGAAAATTTATTATTATAAATAAATATAGAAAATTTAACTACTTACGGTTATTTTAAAATTAGATATATTAATTTCTGTTAAGAAAAGAGTTTTAACATAAATTAATTTAACAAATATTATGTTTTCGTATTATATCCATTTAGCTGTCACTTAAAATTATATTTTCAACGGTGATAAATAAACTTTCAAATAACGTATTTTTAAAGACCTTCTACTATCAAACAACTAGAGACACAGATGAATGTTACGAAACTTTCAACTGCTATGTTCCTTCAAATAAACTTATTCAATTATAAAATACTATAGTTAATTGTTTTATACATTTTGAGAACTGCAGCATTCATTAAAGTCGGCTAGAAATGTTTTGTTTTCTAAACAATTTACTTTGTATATTGAAAATATCTAATTCACCTTGAAAATAGAACTGTAAAGCAAAATTCATAAATATCTAATAGAACGTATCTTATCTGTTAATGAGGACTTACAATAAGGACAATTACGTGACTCAGAGAAGTTAAGTTTCAAATTATATAAAGCAGTGAACCAAACTGGAAGTTTAGTTGTGGAATGTTTAATATACAGGATGAGTTTTAAATGCCCCCCCTTTCCCTAATTTTTTTCGCATTTCTTAAGATATCGACTCCCAACCACCGCCGAACATCATTGATTAGTTTATACTTTCTTTTGATGAAGTTCACATTTTTGGCCGCCATCTTGGATTCGCCATATTGGAATGAACTTTTATTTTTTTAATGTAAAGGTAAGGTTGTGACCCATCATTTCAAACTATGTTTTTTCCGTAGAACCCGATGCAGCAATCGGTTTTTAATTATCTGCTTTCGTTCTCGAGATATTAACAATTTTGTACAAAATTGAACATTTTCAAAAATCCCTTGTTTTAATCATTTTTTTTTTTTAATATCGACCCTTTATTATCAGATATCACAGTTTGGTAGTAGGTTATAGATGTGTATTAAGTTATAAATTTTTACTGCCATCTTGGGTACGCCATATTGGATTGAGATGCTTGTTTTTAATGTAAATGTGGTGTTGTGACATATGATTTTAAACAAATTTGTACGCTTTACACGCTGCCGCAATCAGATTTTTAATTTAAGGCGGTCGTTTGAAGATAGAATTTTCTACTGTCAGGAAGTTGGAGGATACCAGTTCGAGCATTTATTTACTCAACTGAAAGTAGGCTGTTATTGGTTAAACCTTTAGATTTAAGTGTGAAGTTAGCATAAATAAGGTTACAATGACTTTTAAATTTTATTTTAAGGAATAATTAATCTTTTATAACAATTAAAGTTTAAAAAAAAGTTTAACCTGATTTAATTGTATTTTTTAGTATAATTATTTATTTAGAAAACAATTAAAGGATTTTAAATTAAAAATCTGATTGCGGCAGCGTGTAAAGCGTAAAAATTAGTTAAAAATCATGTGTCATAACACCACATTTATATTAAAAACAAGCATCTCAATCCAATATGGCGTACCCAAGATGGCAGTAAAAATTTATAACTTAATCAAAATCTATAAGCTACTACCAAACTGTGATATCTGATGATAAAGGGTCGATATTTTTTTTAATTGAATAAAAAAAGAAATTTTTGAAAATTTGAAATTTTGTAATATCTCGAGAACGAAAGCAGATAATTTAAAACCGATTCTGGCATCGTGTTCTATGGAAAAAAATAGTTTGAAATGATGGGTCACAACCTTACCTTTACATTTAAAAAATAAAAGTTCATTCCAATATGGCGAATCCAAGATGGCGGCCAAAAATGTGAACCTCATCAAAAGAAAGTATAAACTAATCAATGATGTTCGGCGGTGGTTGGGAGTCGATATCTTAAGAAATGCGGAAAAAATTAGGGGGGGGCATTTAAAACTCATCCTGTATATTATTATCTTACAGATAAATATATTTAAAAATTAATTGAAGCAGCATTATTTACATCAAAATAATAAAATACCCACCATTCAAGATTATACTGCAAACCTTTCTACCAGTCGTCATATGTCATAAGGAGAATCGAGTATTGCCTTTTAAAAACTACTTCAAGCATGAACTATAAAAACCACTAAATATAGTAATGTCAACATTTTAAGGAATTATATAATGTATATTGTTGTCGCCAGAATATTCCAAGATTCTTAGAAAATAAGTAAAATAGTTTACAAGTTCTAGATTCCGCAAATAACAAAGCGTTGAGTTGTCATGGCAACTAAGTAATATTTCTTAGTAACTGGAAATGAGTGGATGTGTATAATTTCATAATAATACCACATGTTCGATGAACAGTTAGTAGTGTTCTAGAAAAATGATAAAGCTATTGAATCTAAAGATTAATTATTGATATTTAAGTTATTTTATACTTCGGATAAAGTAACTTTACTGGAATATAACGTTTTATTTATTTTAACTTGTAACATACGTTTATGTTAGGAAACCAGAAATGTTAGAGGTCTAGATGGATGAGATGGATTCAGAAAGGATATGAGTAGTGACATGTCACTTCTTGGGAAATAGGTGATACAGGTTTGATTATTTTTAATTGCTTCCACATATTTTTTTGCTCATAAAATTATCTGCATAGCAAGTTTTTTTATTGCATATTAACATCAAACACATATAATAATTTCATAACAATAGGCTGTTGAATTGAGTCCGTTTGAATGATGTATGTGCATGAAGGAGGTGTTTTAAAAATCTGATTCTCTGTACTTGTGGAAGAAGTATTTAGTATGTGCTATTTTATTTTGCATACCTCTTTCATCCAATGGAAATGTACTTTGTAGTGGTCACATACCTCTTTCATTTCATTAGTATCTATAATAAAATAACATATAGAGACCTGCTGCCAGTGGGCTTAAGCTTCCTTTATCTACAACAATAATTCATTTTTATATGTGGCATACCTCCTTCTAAGACAGCCCAATTGTTTCAACTTACCGGTATACCACTATTTCTAAAGATATCGACATGATATTCTGTAGGCACATTGAATACGTTAAATAAATAAGTCATGAATGAGATGACAGACATATATTTTTGTTTGCAAATATATCATTTATATTGATTGGGTACGAAGCAGTAGAAGATTGTTTGTTGTTTTATTTTTGAGTAATTAATTCCATTAACCAGAGCCTGCATTTCCAATATTATGCATAAAAGTATTATGTTTTAAAAAATATTAATTTAAATTTAAAAACAGTCTATTCATTTTGGCATTCATGGTGAAAGATATAACCTATTGGCGATATAATTTTCTTCATTTATAACCAAAAGGATGCTGGATGTAGAGTTTAAAAAAAATTATATTGATGTAATAAAAAGGAATAAAACAAATATGTATTAGGTTCAATTAGACTGAGTGGTTTGCAAAAGTGTTCAGTTTTAAACAAAAAATAACAGAAAGAAAAAACCAAAATCAAAGAACTGGAATTATCTGATAGAGTTGAGAGGTTGGATTAATTGCATAAGGTTATTTTTTATAAATGTGCCAAGTTTCCGAATTAAATAAAATCCGTGTATAATGTATTGTTTACTTCAGTAATGTGCATCGTAAAAGAGAATGACTTTACACATTCACTACTTAATTGTGTGTTGATATTTTTATGTAAAGTACTGCCGTTATGAGTATGGACCGTGTAAAGACAGTTACTCGAGGAAGAACCATCCCAGACGCAGAACCCGTGAACAGAAATAAGCAACCATCGCGGTCACTATGCATGACACATGAGATATAATTGGATGAACATGATCTCGTTAAATTTATAATTGCCTTCCCGACAGCAAGGTAGAGAAAATGTTAGAAATACCAAATATCATTTAAAATGCCAAAATAAGTTTTATGCGAGCGACCATTCAAAACTTTGAAATGCCTAATATGCTGTATTAAAATAATTTAAACTAATGACAACCAATTTCTGATTGAATGACAAATTGATAGCATTGAAAGTATTGTTAATTTTTGTATTGGCATTGGCAATTACTTTAATTTTATTTGTATAATTTACTTGTATCAGCCATTAAAATTTCTATGAGAAGCAGCATAGCTGCGATATCGTCCAGTCTGTTACAGTCAGTTGCATTCTAGAATGTAGTTTTTCAGATTCGAATCTACTGTAGTTGCTGGAATTCGGTTTACGTGTGATAGGGTGCGATGTCGTCCAGTCTGTTACAGTCAGTTGCAATCTAGAATGTAGTTTGTCAGATTCGAATCTAGTTACTGGAATTCTGTTTACGTGTGATAGGCTGCGCATCCATTTTTATTAGGCTAACTGGCATTTAGTAGATACATTGGACGTTTTTTAAATGTCTAAAACTAAAATGCCATCTTCAAAAACAATAATTTTGCTTCAGCAATTACTTTATCTTAATAGCAATAAAGTCTTTTCTGAAATCTCTGCATTTTTATACTTTGTTAATGTAGATCCGAATCTATAGGAAGTGAAACAAATCTTACCTAAATCTTAGAAATGACAGGCTTCCAGTTGTACTAAAAAACTACAACTAACTGTAATCATTAAACTTATAACCTTGATAATACCATCAATATACAATTTAAAAAAATAATGTTAGTATAACTCTAACTGGTCTGTCTGTCATTGACTTTAGAAAGTAAAAATTCACAAATAAACTATAAATTTATCCTTTTCGCAAGTGATAAAGAAAGATACATAATTGTTGGGGGAAATGGTGGCAACGAGTAGGCCTACAGTGTAAAAATTAAGCGTAGGGCTACTGTTTACATTTTTTAATTAATTAATTTTTTAATTTAATATATAAGTTCTTTTTTTGGTTTATTTAAGCTGCTTGTGTAGTATAAAAAAGTGTTTAACATTCGCAGTTTCAATAGCAAGATATTTTAAGTATTTGGTTACTTTCACTTATTAAGAATCTGTATATTTTACACAGAGATCTTCAGAATATATTTTTTACAATTTTAATTGTTTATTTCAAATGAGAACTAAATATTTCAAGATTAAGAAAGACTCTACTTCTTTATGTAATGCTTGTATACAAACCGATGTCAGAACAGGTAAAACGAACTAAAATAGACCTCAACTCAAACTCATATCTTATTACGTTCTACTAAACTGAGCAGTATGACTCGTTTCGCACAAACATAAAATTTGCAGTTTTACGTTTCACTGAAGTCTTGTATTTCATATCGTAGTTAGTAGACTACGATCATTTTGCTCGTGAAATGTGATAAATCACTAATTGATCTTAGGACTACACAATTAATTACTCTTAATATACTTATTTAATTTATTTGAATTGTTTAAATATGCAAGTTATATTTTTATGAAACTCGAAATGTGTCTAACTCTTTAAAAACTCGTTTAAAAATTAGAAGAGTGGTTCAGTAACTACTATTTAGACGCGCATATAGTATACCCCATTATATAAATTATTATAATATAGGCCTACTAGTAAGCCCCCTTGAAAAATCACAGGCAGATTAATTAGATACACATAAAAAATACATCATTGTTTAAATACTATTTTAAAAACAACAGACATTATCTAGGCCTACCTAACTATGCTGTCGGAGATTTTTAACTCAGTAATTGTTACAACAATAAGAATTATAAAACTGTAAGCCTATTTGTAATTTTTTTTAAATTTATATACGTTATTGTGTATTTTAAGGAAGATAAACATATTATCTTTTAATTGCTTTTTATTTCTTATTGATAGATGGAATGATTTAGAAGTTAATAATATTTTAGTGAAGAAAAAAATAATGGAATATGTTTATATGTTATACGAAGATGTACGGATGTTTCCAAAGTTAAACGAAAATGTATCTCTTCTTTAAATTTGTATAAACGAATATATTGATGAAAAAATGTTGTATTTATATACAGTTTATAACCTCAAAGCAAATCTTATAACGTAATATAGCATACAAAATTTAGTTCTATAACTCATATATAAAAAAAAAACAACTTCACAAGGAATTATAATGATTGAAGTTGTAAACATAACCCCAAAATTTAATCTACGCTGGGTTTTGTTTAAGAATTACAACTGATGAGTGAAATCAGATGTTTTAATATATGTTACTCACGTACGTACCAACGTTCTTGGCGTTTAAAAAGTCGTCATTATTTGTTATTTGAAGTATACTGTAGCCTATATGATTTTATATAAGTTGTGTGTGCTAAATATCATGAGTAGTCCGATCGAGTGTATTTCTGTGTTTCAATTAATGCGAATATTTACGTCTGCATGAAAGAGAGAGAGTAAACATTTATTTGTCATTTCAGTATCGATAACAAAGCTAAACAATCCAACACTGGAATCGATTGCGTCACGCACCGTGAATACTTCTAATCCGTTATTAACAGATCAAATTGGTAAATAAATACGTTTGACAGGGCTGAACTTTGAAGGTTATGTGAACGACCAGTGATTCACAAATCGCACAGATCGGATGCTCGAAACGACTTCGTGACTTGATCTCGCGTAAGATTTCATTTTCTCTATACTCAACGCTCCTACATTTAGGCCGAACACTTTCCTTTTATCGCGGTTAATTATTTTCTACTTACGGTGATCGTTTAAAAATTGTCTGCAATCATAAAATGGTTTACTGGGCGTGTTTGATTGCAACTGCAAACGGTCAAGGCGAGCCGGTTCGTAGTTACTTTCGCCTAGTCGTGCACTCTATTGACAATGCCCTGCTGGGTTGCACTCCCAACACTTATCCATCGTGCTATATAGTGCCGATAAATAACAGGTAGTTCAGTGATGGGGCGCGCTTCTTCCAAGTTATTATACTCGTTGTAGTTATTCCAGGCAGTTATTGGCGTTATTCATGGATGTGCTTGTTATCGTGGCTTTTAGACGTCATGTGTATTTCATATTTCTATCAGCTATTGTACAGTAATTCAACATATTACCCTACATAGCGATACGTGTTTTTCTTTACAAGGTCGTAAAACACGTCTTTATAGTTGAACCTGCTTCGAGATAAAATGGAAAGAACTTTCGATTGTATATCATAAACGATTTATTTTAATAAACTTTTAATAGGTTTTTAAATTGAAAACCATTTTCTTCCATGCTTTCACAGCTGAACTAACGCATTTTTTATTTGATTTAACAAATTTAACTCCAAGAACAGGTAATTTGCAGGATCACGCTTTTATAGTTAGTGAGACCTGTTTTGTTTTTTGTTTTCGAATGCAAAAAGCTTTTTATTATATTTATAAATATATTTATTTCCTTTTACACAGTCTTTGTTTACAGTCTGTTTCACAGAAAACTTCTTATTTTTGCGAATAATTAAATACAAGTTAACATATTTGTAACTTATTGCATCAAAATTAACTAATTTTCAAGATACTTTAGACAACTCCCCCCTAAAGATCTCTTAAAATCTCTTTATGGGAGAATATTAATTTACAAATCACTACCAATGCTTTTTCAATACTAGAAGTCGGACCGGCTAATGGTGACCTATCGCTCCGCCAACTAATGTATCGCTCCTCCCAAGGAAAATCAGTTTAAAAATATAAAACTTAATTGCGATGCTAAAATTTGACCTAAATTGAAAATATTTATAAGTTTAATTTCAAGTAGCACAGAGAGCAGTGGCGTGTAATAGAACGGTTATCAACAGAAAAGTATCACGTAAGCGAGACTTTAGGGAAAAACTTACCGTGTTGTAGTCGCGTATAAACTTGAAGTGGAGTTGAGATGATATATTGGGAGCTGCAATAATACATGAATAATTATAGTGTCA
>JAGFPH010010850.1:25647-37654 GCA_018207615.1 Philaenus spumarius
AGTATAATTACAGAAATGGAAACAACAGGCTGCAGTCACGCCGCGTCGAGTTAGCGCGGAGTCGGAAACAAAATAAAGAAGCAGAGCTTAAAGATAGGCTTCTTTTTTTTTTAAAGCTTTCACAGTTTTACTTCTTTTCGATAGTTAAAAGACAACAAAACTATTTTGAATCTTCGTAAATATTGTTTGCTTAATATTATAAGTCAAATACTTCTGTGTTATCAGACTACTAATAGTAGTTTTTCAGTTTGCATTTCATTTAATAATATACTGATTTATTTACAAAATCTATTCCTACAATTTAAACTCTAAGTCAAACTTGCAATATTACATCCTTGAATACAATGTATTATTTTACAGAACGAAAGAATGTTTACAAATCTGTAGCTAGGCGTAAGCTTATACAATATAAAAATAAAAGATGTTTTTTCCAAATACAAATTTTATTTAATCCTTCTGGCAATTAATAACAAAAATGTCAGATTAGATCCCACGCTATCTCTATAAATATAATCGTAATTTCATCTTCATCTCAACACGTAAACCAACTTGTTTTATAACTATCTTAACCTTATTTGCATTTATGAGAAGCCTTCTGCTGTTTAAACTAGTTCTGGAAACAAGTTGTAAGTAAGCGTAATCACTTCACCATGCCTCTCACTTTTTAAACTCGCCTGACTTTAATGTATCTAGTTTGTTGGTACTTTGCGTTTAGTTGTTTGTTGCAGTTTTTAATGGAATATAGTTTCAACCAACACTTTGAAATGTACTAATGGTTGGTTGACATTTCGAGACACATGACACGTATGAAAAGATAGTAAGTAGAATTTGTGCAAAGTGAAATCAAATTGTATTTTCATCTTAAATTATATTTTGAATAAGTCAATAACAAACGAGTGTAATCGCCTTATGTATAAAAAGTGTTTTGAATATAAGGCACTTTAAATATTTAAAGTGGGTTTCGTATACAGTAGACTACTAAAAATTAAATAAATACATAAAAACAAAAGTTTATATTACTAAAAATAAAATAAAGTCAAAAGGAATTTAACTACTTCTTTTAGAGACAATTCGCCATTTTATTGTTTTTACGAAAAAACTATTACTTTTCAATACTATATCAAAAACACGTTCTAGGCTATATAAAAAGATTTTTTTCTGCAACAATTTATTTTAATCATTCTTGTATGATGCGTTGAGAATATTAATAAATTATTACCAGTATTACTAATATCACACTGAAAACAAAAATCTACACAATGTCTTTAACAAGTTTGCCTAGGTAGTTTTTCTTTGTTAAGAAAATTACACTACACTTCTGCACAATAGTGGCCGTCGTTTTTGGTGTAAGTAACTAAACATTTAAAGGCTTTTAATAGTTCCACTAATTTTATGTATGATAGTGCCAACCAAGTAGGTTTCGCCAGATACGGTATTTCCAGCCCGTAACTAGCTAAACACACAAAGTATTAACAAATTAAACAAAACCGCCAGAGTTGTAGATAATAGTCGTATAGTCTACCGGTACTTGTATTGTTATTTCACAGACTAGGCCTCTGACTACATTACGTTCACCACAACTTATTTGGTATGCATATAGGACAAACATTGTGAATGTGAAGGTCATCAGATACCTTTCCAAAGCATTGAGGAGGGCGCACGATTTAAAACAACAAAAACTGTGTTACAGTTCCCAGAGTCGAAGGAGCATGAAAGCTCACGCAATGGGAAGATAATAAATGCTCGGTAAAATCTGTATGCACCAAATGCGTACAAAGTATGTGGGAGAATTCAATAATTAATTAATTGTTAAAGAAATACTTAGACTGCATGTAACGTTTTCGTTAGCTAATGTATTGCACATAGAATTTGTTAGACACTTACTATAATGTTGTTTAGTAAGCTATGATTTAGATATAAGTTATATAAAGGAAGACATAACAAAGTTACAAGACTGATAAATATAGGTAACTATATTAATTAATAACTATATTTAGATATAAGTTACACCATATCGAGTATACAATTAACATACAGTTAATATACCATTAGTATTATTAAAACATCAACTTAATATAAAGAGTAAATAAAAGTCCGGAAATGGCTTAGTACTTTTTACATGGAATAATTTATAAAAGTGAAACCAAACTAGTTAATGTAGAACGTAGTAAAATATTTTCAGGGTACTTACTGACTCTTCTCCTTGAATGAGGGACAAGGAGTTCGACAATCTTAATGAGAACGAAGGTTAAGTTGTGCGTCAAATTTAAAGTATTTATTAGTAGAATACAATACCTTAAATCTGACCTCAAAAGTTGTATCCTAAACCTCCCCCTGGGAAAATGGCGATGGTTAAAAGCTTATTAAATTTCCAATGATGAGTTTACAACATGGTTTACTATGTATGGGTTAGAACATAAAATATTCGTTTGAGATAAGAAAACAACATTATAATATAAGTGAAAATTTGATTATATTTAGGGTTGTTCTTCATTTTACATAACTGCTTTCCATAACCTGTTCGTCAACGACACTTTTAATGATGCACGTGGGTTGGACTCGATATTTTGATGATAAGTAGAGGGAATAAGATGGTTCTACCTCAGGATGACCAAGGGGTCCCCCTCCCAAAATTTGCCCCAAAAATCCTCCCACCACCCCCAAAATTTCTCCTACCACCCCTGCTCCCGCTCCGGCCCAAAAATTCCACCCACCGCCGCCCAACTACCACCCCCTTGTTCCCGCCCCAGGCCAGAAAATTCCCCTCACCACCCCCGGATTCCCCTTCAAAACTCTCCTACCACCCCCGTTTTCCAGCCCCAGGCCCAAAAATTCATCCCACCACCCCCAAAATTCCACCCACCATCCCTTTATTCCCGGATCACTCCCCAAAAAATTCACCCACCACCCAATTATTCCCGGGTCACCCCTCACCCCAAAAATTCATCCCAACCTCCACCAAAACTTTGACTAAAAATAAGTCCCATCCCCACCTTTTTTAAACCATATCCAAGGTTACCCTCTCCCCTTATATACCCAAGGCTAAAATCAACTCTCTCTTTTAACGCAAGTGGATCCATGACTAAAAATAAATCCCACTCCTATATAAACCTAAATCTTACCGAACCTAATTGTGAAAAACACTTTCTTTTTCATTTCTAGTAACATATTTCAAAAAGTTTTCTCTTTCTACTGTTATAAAAAAGGGTCTGACTTATACACAGGGCATTTTTACTTTGGAGTATACACAATTGATGAACAATATAAATACGCTACTCAATACTAACGTCATACAAATTATATGAATATACTAAAATACAGTATTATTTACTCTACTAAATTTGTAGAAAATATTTATCGTGTTTTTACTGATTTAAAAAAATATAAATCTTAAATGTATGGGTTAAATACTAATAATAATAAAAATAATAACAAATCTAATATTAATATTTAATAAATTTACTTATTTTCTTTACTTATTATGATTACAGTAAAAAAATGGAACATCTCAAAATATATCTGAACACTGTAAAAGCTCAGGAAACTACTAAATTATTCAACATGGAAGGAAGAAGTAACGATCGTTTTCAAAAAAATTACAAGACAACAAAAAGAGTGGAACCCTTTTGACCTCTACCTAGGCTACTTCTTAACACAATATATCCGCCTAATAATAGCAATACAAAAGCAGCATCTATATACTTATAATCAATAGTAACGGGGTCTCTATTTCAACAAAAGATTGGCATGTTTTACTTAATAATGCATCTTTAATTACATCATATTTTGAAGAAGACGAGGAATGCATACCTATTAATCTTGGAGATCACCATATATGGTTTAAGAAGATATATGGTAAAAAAAAGTATTTTATTACAGAGTCTGTGGAATCACTGGAATATCGACAATCTAGAGTGATTATTCAGTTTCCTACTTGGTCAGAATTGGTGCGTTTATCAAGCTGTATATTTTAGATACTTACCTCAAGAAATAAGGGTCGCCCTGAAATTGTAGAAACTTTTACTAATTTAAAACAATTTGTTCAGTGTTATTTAAGTGACAAATTGGACGATGAAAAAGATGTAAAAACATTTATTGAAAATTTTGATCTTGATATAAAGACTGATTTATCTTTTTTGTGTTCTGAAATACTTGAAAGAGAACTAAAAGCATATTTCATGCCTATGTTTTTGAAATGTTGTAGCACCATTTCAAAACCAAAATGTTAATGATTAGTAAACACTTGTGTGTATCATGCTTGGTTGTTTTTGTGTGTGTTTATAATATTAATAAATAACCAAAACTGTCAGTCCAGATTGAAAAATAAATATTTGTAACTCCTAACTTTTTAAATAATATAGTTTGAACAGTCCGTACGAAAAAACACAATCTATATATATAAAAATGAATTGCTGTTCGTTAGTCTCGCTAAAACTCGAGAACGGCTGGACCGATTTGGCTATTTTTGGTCTTAAAATGTTTGTAGTAGTTCATAGAAGGTTTATACGCAAAGAAAAGTTTGAAAAGTTTCCCGAAAAAGTTTCAAATTTGGAAGAAACTGAACATCATTTATTGTATGAACTTTACTCAAAACCATAGCTCACAAAAACAGCTGTTCGTATAAAAAGCTTATGTTTGTTTACATGTATTACCATAGCAACATTACTTAGCAAATTTATAATCACTTTAATACTCTTCAAAACCAACAGCTTTTTAAGGTTAGATTGAAAAATTATAAACAAACACAAATAAAAATGCTTACAGAATTATAATTCAACTCAAACATTGGTTATTAAATATCTATATAAGCCTACTTAGAGATATGCTGCTTAAAATATTGTTTATATAAAATATATCATAACTATGAAGTTTTTAATAATTTTCAAAACATATTTTCGCTATCAATAATAATAATAACAAACAAATTATTTGACACCATGCATAACCATAAACATACACGAGTTTAAACATATTTTATCGAAATCTAAACAAACCATCTGAATTAAACTAAATGCCATTAAAATATCACATTCGTAGCTTTATTTTGATATATACTGTATATTGTATATTTAAATACTAAACAATATATATCTTATACTAATTAGGCCTATACATTTAAAATTACAAACTCTATTTGAACCAATTGTGACATCCTAAATTAACGCGGATGTTACAAAGTGATTCAAATATCTTTTCTACGAACCCCAGCTAATTTAAACCCTCGCTAAGAAAGGGTTAAAAGAAATTCGAAATTTTAGGGTGGTTTGGGGGGAGGGTCAAAGTTACTAAAAATCCCTATAAGAACGAATTGGAATAAATTTTGGTACGTAGCTTCCTCTAAGGCCGTAGGTGCTCGCAACATTGTCAATGAAATTAAGTGAAAGTCAAACTTAGTAAAAACTATAAATTAAAACGATATATTTAAAGCTTTTTCATGTTAGATAGTAGTTTACAGGAATACAATTTTCAGTGCTTTCCTAAATAACATAGACTTTTTTTCATGACCACAGTAGGATACGCACAGGTATTCAACGAACACTTAAAAAGAATTACTACAATTACGTCAAAAAGACTGAAAATACCAACAACCACGGGCAACGCCGTACGGGTCAGCTAGTTTGTAATAATTATTATATTGTAATAAAAATTCTATATAACATTGAATTCAAAAATATGTTTTGTCCTTATACGTTTAAAACATAATTTTTGTTTTGTTTTACCAGATATGAACTCAATTAATCTTTTTTCACCACATATCTTCTTAAACCATATAAATATATGGTGATCTTCAAGATTAATTTGAGGTTGGGATGAATTTTTTGGGGTAAGGGGTGACCTGGGAATAATTGGGTGGTGGGTGGAATTTTTGGGGAGTGATCTGGGAATAAAAGGGTGGTGGGTGGAATTTTGGGGGTGGTGGGAGGAATTTTTGGGCATGGGGCTGGAAAAAGGGGGTAGTAGGAGAAATTTTGGGGGTGATGGGAGGAATTCTTGGGGCAAATTTTGGGGTTGGGGGTGACCCTTGGATCCACCTGGTGTAAAATCCTGTATTTCCCTCTACTATGATATTTCGGGGTTTTCCCAAAAAGAAAACAAAACAGCAATGCTTTTGTGAAATAGAAATTTCATCAATAAGGCAAAAGATTGCCACAAATGAAGTTGCTTCATTTGACAACATTCGCAGAAAATCGAAACGTATCATTTTCTGGAGCATTTAACTCTAAACCATAATGTGTGTCATACGCCAGTTTAAAATTTTCCAAAAGAAGCTGAGTTTAAGCCTTATAAAATAAAAATGACTTTGACCGTTATGTGGAGTTTTGTAAAATGAAAATGGCCAACATCGATAGATCTGAATTGTAAATGAACATTATAGTATTTTCCGACTAGTGTTCATTTATGCTTAATGGCAACGTAAATAGGCATAACTTTTGTCACTGTTGTGATAATAATCCACATTGGATGAGAGAAGTTCACACTCGAGATCCACAAACATGTGCTTAGTAGGAAAATAATTGATGGTGCCTTCTTTATAAACGGGAATATAATGGCCTTTCATATCCTAACTTGCTTTTGAAAATTTGAATGGACCGAATATGGCTGTCTGGTTTCAGCAGGTCAGAACGCCGACACACTGTGCAACCAATGTAAGAAATTACCTTGATTTTACTTTTCCACAAGAGTTTGTCGCAAATGAATATTTTCTTGCGTGATATTTAAAACAAGTTTTCAAAACAAAACCTAACTTTGTTGATGAGTTAAAGAAACGCACACTTCAAAAACATCATCATTCACTTCACTTCAGGACACGGACGACTACACAACACAGCAGGACATGGGGTAGTGCCTTCTTCTGTTCTTCTCGAGAACTGTCGGTCGGGCTGCGGGTAGCGATTTCTTCAAGCGCTAATTCATTGCATTACCTGTTTCAGCAGCTCTTTACTTCGGAACTCGAGTCGGGCCTTCATCGTAGCTTCGGGATCCCTTTGCCAGTGCTGTTTAGGTACGGGTCAAGCTGCTCTGCTGCCGGCCCGGTCTCGGGGAATGATTTTCTCACGTTTCTTCTTCTGTTCCAGCCCGACTTCTTCACTCGTTCTCGGGATCGTGCCTTCATCGGAGCCGTTGCCGTTGATGGCTGGTCTCGAGTAGAGACATCTTCAAGCCGCCACCGCTATACCATTAATGAGATTTTGTTATGTTTCAGATTGACTCTTACAGTCATTAGGGATTTTCCCTAGACGCTGTTACTCCTCCCCTGTGAGCAGTTTGGGGAGAGGGGGATGGTTTAGTGGGTAGTGAGTCCGCGCGGCAGCTGAGAGGTCTGAGGAAGGCTGGCTGAGAGGTCTGCGTAAGAGCATTCCTTCCCTTTCGAAAAAAAACTTCAAAAACCTCATAGGATTCAAGTTGTCAATAAATCTTGTTTGGAACATCTACTTTGTTTATCATATGTTAAACAACAGAAGGGGAATGTTTATATATTTTGGTGAAATTTCTAATTATAATGTGATCAGGTGACTGAATTTTATATCATCTGAAATAATATTGTACAGTAAAGAAAGAAACAGTTAAATATTTTAAAATCTTTGCGTAGATATTTCCCAACATAATTTTGACTCCAAATTAAAATATTAGTAATAATAGTATACTAATAGTATACTAAAATTAATAGTATACTAGGACTCCGAGTTTTAATAGTATTAATAAAAATAGCACACGAAACTAATTTATATTTTAATTTGGAGTCAAAATTATGTTGAGAGTTTACGCAAATATTTTCCTATATTTAACTTTTTCTTTCTTTACTGTACAAAATCATTTCAGCTGATAAAATTCAAAGTCACTCTGATCAAACTGTGTTTAGAAATACCAACATAGCACGACGCTCTCGCCTAAGCCAATGATCTGTAGAACATAAATCAAACCATTTCTTTGTAAATACTCAGGACCGAGTTAGTAATTAAGTTTATATAGGCCTAGCTGGAGAGTTTAATTTGGAAGGCGTGTGGGTGGCACTGGATGATACAGGGGTCGTCCTTGAACTTTAAAGGAAGTAATTAAATAACACGCGTGATTATTTACTTGCGTTCGACCAATTAAATATTTAGTGTAATTATGTTTTATAGAAATAAATAATTATTTTTAAATATTCGGTCATTTTTGTTTCTATGTGTTACATTAATTAAATAATAAATAACACGCTTATTGACTTGTTTTAAACCAATTAAATATTTACTGTAATTATGTTTTATATAAATAAATAATAATTTTTAAATATTCATTCATTTTTGTTTCTATGTGTTTTTGTACGTGTGTAATAGTTAAATAACATTATTAAAATTCTCATTGAAAGCATTCATGGGCCAATTTTGACTACTATCACGACTAATCAATTTGTTTGTTACCTATTAATAATTTTTACTTATAATTATTTATAATTAATAATATGTTATTTATAATTAATTCATTTTGTCCCATCATTGTCGAACTATGTTTCATGTTTAAAGTAGGTCTCTAATATCACGAACTTATATAATAGAGTTTACTTTAAAATTGATAATTATATTTGGGAAAATACTTTATTTCTAGTTTTATTTTATTATGCCAGTCCTGTAGAAACCAACCACCATAAAGTTACGCCTCACCGTATACACACTGGCGTCTTAGGGTATACTTTGGGAGGTATTTTAAGGTTTATAACCTAATTTTAGAATCTACTAATCTTTAAAATGGAAATAATAAATAGTCTGCAACCAATTCGTATTCCAATTAAGAATAAGCTGCAGATTTTTACAGCTTTTGATTGCTATAGATTTAGGCACAAATTTATTTCGATAAAACTTCAGTAAAAAAATAAGTTTTTGTTACAAATATTCACTTTTGCAGAACTGTAATTTATACTTTTTACACATTATTTACGACTCTTATTGATCTTTTACATCTACTGGTTTTCAAACCACATAAAATAACAATACTTGAATATTTTGGACAAATAAAACCTTAGATTAAAACTAGTTAGGTAGGCCTAGGCCATAAAACAAAGAAGGAAGCCAATCACTACTTAATCTAGACCACAAAATGTCAAATAGGAGACAGTTTAATATAGTAGTTTAGATTTTTTTACCTTTATGATGTTAAGCCATTGAACACGAATCTGAGGTTTGCCAATTATAATTTTTTCGGAAAACATTTTTTTTTAAACATGTCAATTTTGTCCCTTTTTTTTTTTTTTGGCTATATTTTTAAAGCTAAGTATGCGGGGTTTTTTTACTGTAAGTAATAAAATTTCCATACAATATTAAAGCATACTAAATTCCTACATTTTATGTATATGACATTTGTTCCTACGGTAAACTGATTAGCCGTTAGAAAGCGCTGTAAAATGGAAAAAAAAGAAAGTGGCATAAACGTGATTTACAGCATCTATCAGTTTAAACGGAAACTACAAATTTTACCCAAATATGCATCATGCATGAAATTAAAGATGATGAAATGCGCGTAAAATACATAATAGTCATGAAAAATAAATTTCATTTGTTGTAGTGCCTGTCTGTAACTAATTACTATTTAATTGGATGAATACCAGGTACAACATACCTATAGGGGATTCTAGCGAAATATATTTCATGAATGTTGATTTTATATTGCATCAAAAGAAATATTAATAACTAGTAAATCCCCGTGAAAAATCACAGGCTGATTAATTTAGATACTCATTAGAAATACTCAATTTAAAAAACAAACTATTTACAAACAACATTAAGGCATACTTATCTAGGCCTACCTAACATCACCTCAAACTATAATCTACACTGGGTTTGTTAAAGTATTACAGATGATAGGTGAATTCAGCTGTTAAATGAATAGGTAGGCCTACTTCTTCTTTAAATTTGTATAAACAAATATTGATGATAAAAGGTTGTATTTATATATAGTTTATAACCTCAAAGCAAATATTATCTCTTATATAAAATGCAATGTCCTGACTGACGATCAACGCAGAGCCGATTCTATTAAAGCTAGAGACTTGAAATTTGGAAGGTACATCCGTCCAATAATGTAGAGGCGTACTAAGAAAGGATTTTGCAAAATTTTGAATTTAAAGGGTAGAAAATGCGAAAATTCATCCCTCCCATAAGCAGCCATATAAAAGATGAAACAGCTGATTCGTATTTATTAATGTGTTATTCTGGTTACTATGGTGATAATTCCAAACTCTTTCAAAAAAAGTGTGTTGATTTTATAATAATAGGCCTAACCTAAAATTGTGTTAAACCTTTGGTCCGAATAAGCTGTTTTATTTATAATGTGTAACAATAATATAATGTTAAATTGTAATATTAGATGTTTGAATTATTATATTTCATAGGTTTTAAAGGCCTAACCTAAAATTGTATTAAACTTTTGATTCAAATCAGTTGTTTTATTAATTATGTGTAACAATCATTAGGCCTATGTTGAATTACACGGGATACGAATTACAGGATTTTGAATTACACGGGATACGAATTACAGGCTTTCAAAGTTTCAAATTAAGCAATAGCGAAGCATTGCCGGGTCCACTAGTAACGTATATTATAGTATTCACATTAGTTCTATAACTCATATTTTAAAAAAAATCAACTTCACAAGAAATTATAACGATTGAAGTTATAAACATAACCCCAAACTATAATCTACACTGGGTTTACAGATGATGGGTGAAATCAGCTGTTATACTATATGTTACTTAAGCCGGTTCTACACGATGCTACGAACGCTCGCTCCAATGTTGGACCGAACGTTTGGGACAAGTAAGTTCGACAGATGATGCAGCGAATGTTCCTGCTACACGGTGAATCGAATGTTTGATCCAATATTTAAGAAAACAGTTTGGTTCAAACGTTGGTCCAGTTGAAAAAATGGACGAGGATGACAGTCTATAATAATATATGTTTTAATTGTATACATTTAACGGGTTAAAAATCCCCACATCATATTTAGACAGGCCTAAATAAAATTTGTTTTTAAAATAGTAATTTTTTTTAATTATATTTTTTAAATGCATAGTATCTAATTACCGGTAATCTGTTCTGATTTTTCACGGGAACTTACTAGTATCAAGTATGAAATATAAATTGTAGCCTACTTAGGCTACCTGTGAAAATTTAAATTAATAATATTACTGATTAAAATTAAACATAGAGATAAACATAAACAAGACGGGTCTTTGGTGTAAATAGAGAGTAAATAGTGCTTCATATGAACGAGTCGTGTAGCCGTTGAATCGAACCAACGAACATTTTCCTTCAAACGTTGGAGGCATCCCTTTGACTCGGTGCAAAAATACCGACATCGGCCCGAACATGGTCAAATGCGAATGTTCGACGCTCGCCATTGGACGCTCGTAGGTTTGAACAACGGCCACACGATGTGACGAACCATCAAACGTCCAACGTTGGAAGGTGTTCGTAGCATCGTGTAGAACCGGCTTTACGTACGTACGCTCGTACACTCGCTTTTATAGGAGTTGATGACTTTGGAAATTCAAGTTGAGTGACAGACTGCAACCTTGCAGTAATGAGCTATGCAATACGAATAGACGAGTTGATTTCTATCAATGCCACAACTTTGTTCCGACGTATTAGCGTCGCTAAGCATTGCATTCAGACGAAGAACTAGAAGACTTTTTACGTACAATCTCAGCCCTTAAGGGTTTAAGGAAAGGTTTCAGAAAAGCATTCGTACCCCTCCAAAAAAAAAAAATATATTAAACGGTGGGTTTTATTGCATAGGGTTATCTGGCCGACTAGAAAATCGTTTTCTTCTATTTTTTACAAATATATTGAGTACTTCAATACAAATAATGGACGCCAGTATAGTTTTTCTTTGGTGACTATCTTCATGCCAAAAATCTATTGTGCGTTTGAAAAGATCAAGGAAAACTACTTCAGCTGTCATTCTGTTTGACGACAAAATGCTACCAAACACTTCCAAAGACAACTAACTAGACAGTCGCACAACAACAACA
>JAGFPH010010851.1:13793-37651 GCA_018207615.1 Philaenus spumarius
GCCTTCGGAAAATGCTACTGATTCCAATGGTATGACTTTTTTACTTTTCAAACGGCAGCGAATAATTAACAAAAGAACAAAAACCTAAATGTTAATTTAATTCAAAATCGCCGTGTATTGAATTTTTTAGGAACTTTTTATTGTTTTTCTTTGGCAGCAAGATTTTGTCTGCGGCAAAGTTATAGAAAATCGTATGAATACAATTTTTTGTACGAAAATTTTTTTTTATGAAATTCTTAGTTTAGTTGTAAAATGCATAACTGTATGAATCAAGAACAAAGACACGCTGGCGCTCTCCGGAAACCGTAGCTCCTAGCCTTGCGTTGCGTAATGTTGCAAGTTGCTATTTTATAATCAAGAGTAGAAAACTAATAATTTTAATGTTTGTAGAGAACATTTGCATTTCCTTTATATATTATATGATGATAAACTACCATGATTGTTTTCGTTTAAGCCTTCCACAAATTGTTTTCTTATCGTAGTACAATAATTCCAACATCGCTTCTTAATTAATACCTAAAGCGAACTACCGCATACCATGCGGAAATAAGAAACGTAGGGTACATAAATAATAAATAAGTTATTAATAATTAGATTTTTGTAAGAAAGTATTTTTAAGTCATTATTATTTGGTTGTTCATTTAGCACCACCCGGGAAACACGTGTAGATTGAGGACACCACGGACGCCAACAACTTTACTTCCCTTAATTATCATACATTTACAATGTATTTAAAGCATTCTATATTTACATATAATTTACGATTCTGTTTGCATACAGTACAGTAATAAAGAGTTATAGAAAAATATATTTAAAGAAAAATCATGATTAATTAACATTCAGCGTATTCACTCATCTCACTGGATTTTTTAGGCGCTTGGACTTGGCAACAGTGCATGGGTAGTGTTGCCAGTTCGTGCGTGAAAGTAGGCGAATCTCGACCTTCCGTCGCTTAAAGGTTATGTGCAATAGGTATTATGAATTAATTAATCTAACTAATACTGAAGAAAGACAAAAAAGACCTGCTTTGAAACAAACTAGTATTATGTACTGGCTAGAAAAAGTGAAAAAACCCAAAGTTCTGGGTAACGCTGAGTTTGGTAAAAAATGTACTTTTCTGGATAGATGGTTGTCAAAGGCTAAAGATGTGAGTACTGTCGGTAGAGACCTGAATTGTGTTTTGCAAAGGAAATGCGACCAGATGGGCTCTGGCGAGTGTGGATGGAGCTACTCTCAGGCATTACAACAAACATTTCAAAAAAACGGGGAAATCAACACACTGCCACCTGTTCCATGAATGTAGAAAATATAAATGGAAGTAGTTTAATAGTAAATAGTTGTAATATGTTAGATTTTAAAGCAAATGAATGTGAAGAGAAATTTAGAACTGTTTCGAATGTGAATGTAAACTGGTTTATGCATTATAATGTGCAGGGATTGAATGCAGAAAAAATATCAGAGCTGAATATATTTTTAATAGATTTGGGGCAAAAAGTAAAGGTAATTGCTCTTAATGAACACTGGCTAAATAGAGACTCAATTAGCTTATTATATTGTTTAAATAAGACTGGTTTTGTTGTTGGTGACCTTTATGTAAGGAAAAATTATAGGAGAGGGGGTTCTTGCATATTAGTTGATAAGTCATATGAATACAGAGTAAGGAAAGATCTAACTGTTTTAAATGAGGACTTGGTATTTGAGAGTTCTAGTATAGAAATTTTAAATTATGAGTTGTTGGTGGTTTCAGTTTATACTGTTCCAAATTATAATGTAAGGAAACAATTTTTAAGCAGGCTAGAAAAATTGATGTCACTCTTACAAAAAGAGAGTAGGATAAAGTACGTTTTAATTGCAGCTGATTTTAACATTAACATTTTAGAGGCAAATTCTTTTTCCTCTAAATTGAATGAGATCGTGAAAAATGTAGTGGCTTTACGGTACATTTTATAGAACCCACAAGAATGACAGAAAATAGTCAGACTTGTATTGACAATGTGCTTACAAATAATAAATATGAAATCTTGCAAAAAATTAATTTAGAACTGGAATTGTCAGATCATACAGCTTTATTTATAAGTCTACCGCAAATGGATCAATTTACACCTACTAGAAATCCTAGTAGATTTAGTAGAAGAATTTTTAGTGAAGACAAAATTATGGAGTTTTTTGAATTATTAAAAAATGAAAAATGCTTAGTATTCAATCCTATGTTAGATGTTAATGAAAATTACAATAACTTTCTGAACAATTTCATTATGTCTTTCAATAATGTTTTTCCAATTAAGACTTTTTGTAGAGTGGCAAAGAAAAAGTCAGTAGTTCTAAACTGCGTTACTCAAGGTACACAAATTTCAAGTAAGAGGAAAAGGGAGTTGCACAGGGAATCTAAATTTAGTAAAGATGTGGCGTTTCTTAAATATGTAATTAGATAAAAAAAAAAATTTTTAGGAAAGTTGTTCGGGCTGCTAAAAATGTCAAATAATATTTACATAAATAATGCTAGTAATAAATCAAAGGCGGTTTGGCAGGTAATAAACAAGGAACTAAATTTAAAAAAAGATCTAGATAGAAGTTCGATAGTTTTGAGGGATGATGCAGACTGTATTGTAGATAAACCTATTGCAGTTGCTGAAGCTTTCAATGATTTTTTTTCAAACATTGTCGAAAGGATGAATATTTCTAAAGCAACAGCGAATGGTCTTCACTATACTATTAAAGAATTATGTTGTGAAGCAAGTTTTTCACTGAGTAATTTAAATCTTGCAACTGAAAATGAAGTTAAAAAAATAATTTTAACATTAAAAAATAAAAAATCGGTTGGTTGGGATGAGGTACCAGTAAGGTTGATCAAGGCTGCTGTGCCCGTAATTTTGGAACCACTTACATTCATAATAAATCAATGTTTAGAAGAGGGAAATTTTCCAGAAAGATTGAAATACTCTCAAATTTCTCCAATATTTAAGAAAGGAATTAAATCTGACATTAATAATTATCGCCCTGTCTCGGTATTGAGTAATTTTTCAAAAAATTTTGAGAATGTTATTAACTTTAGGCTAGTAAAATATTTTAATGAAAACAAATTAATTTATAACAAACAATTTGGCTTTAGAAGGGATTACAGTACTGGGTCGGCATTGATTGATTTTGTAAATGGTGTCGCTGAGGCTTTGGATAGATCATGGACTACTGCGGGTATGTTCTGTGATTTGTCCAAGGCTTTTGATTGTGTTGATCACACTGTTTTATTGGCAAAGTTGAATGATTACGGAATAGGGGGCAGTTGTTTTTCCTTGATTAGGTCATATCTTTGTAACAGGAAACAGAGAACCATAGTGCACAAAAGCGGTAGTAAATATATTTCTCAATGGAAAGACATAACTTTCGGGGTACCACAGGGGTCGGTATTAGGTCCGTTTCTCTTTTTGTTGTATATAAATGACTTACCTAAAGCAATTAATAAAGATCTAATCCTCTTTGCAGATGATACAACTGCAATACTTAAATGTAAGTCAATGGATGAACTTAAAATATTACTTGCAAATACTTTGAAAGAGATGGACAGTTGGTTCAGTCATAATGGACTTAAACTGAATGTTGAGAAAACTCAAATAATCCATTTCTCTGCTATAAATCATAAGAATCAAATGTGTAAATCTTGGGATGCTGTACAATCTCATAAATTTTTGGGTGTAATGATAGATGAAAATATAAATTGGAAGTGTCATGTAGGTATTATTCAAAATAAATTAAGATCAATAAGATACATGTTTTCACACTTGAAAGACAGTGTTTCACTTAATACGTGTAAAATTGTGTACTACAGTTATGTGGAGTCCATACTGAGCTATGGCATTGTTTTATGGGGCCTCTCTGTAAATATTGATAAGATTTTTAGACTCCAGAAAAGAATAATTAGGGAGATGACAAATTCTAGGCCTAATAGATCATGTAAAAAACTTTTTAGAACATTAAGTATTTTAACTGTTTCTGGTCTATATTTATGTAAAATTTTAATCTGGACTCATAACTTTAGAGATAAATTCCCGGATGAAACTAAATTTAACCACAAGTATGACACTAGAAATAATAAAGATTTTAAATTGTCAAAATTTCCCATACAATTGTTTGAAAAAAGCCCGCAATATTCGGGTATGATATTGTATAACAAATTACCGAATCATTATAAAATTCTAAACTTGCGTGCCTTTAAAGAGAAAATAAAATACTAGATAAAGTTTATTACAATGTAAGTGAATATATGGAAAATCCTATAAATTAGACCTAATAATTTTGCCCCATTAGAAAGGGGAAAATCTAAGATAATTGTTGAGATTGTATAGAGATGTTATGTATTTGTGTTATGTTGTGTGCTATATGTTTTTTGTTTTAATTGATTTTAATTAAGGAGACCTATGTATGCTTGTTGACTTTTGTATTGTTAGTTTATTAAGATATTTGTAATGACGAAGCACCTGTTCTTTGTAAAACATTGTAGAACGTTTTTGTGCCAATAAAAAATGAAATGAAATGAAATTTACTAGTTCCATATCAACTGGCAACACCGTGATTTCTCTCACCCGCCTAATTTCATGACAGCGAGTATAGTTATGAATTACACTGCACTGATAACAATGACATGGAAAAGAACGCTTTAATCCAAATTTAGTCAAAACTTTAAACTATATATAAGTTTTAATGAACTTAATCCGTCTGCGACTTACTCGTTATGTACAAAATTCAGAACTTTTGTTCCATCGTTAAAGTCTTCTGTCGTTACACATCAAATCACTAAAGGCTTAAAACCTATTATGGCAGCCTCCATTATGGTCAATTATGCTTTTTTTTAGAACTTTTCATTTCGAATATTAGTTACGTTACATTTTAAAGATACATTTGCATGACATAAGGATTCATGTTTTTCAAATTGTATTCAACCTTAATTGAAACACTTAAACTTTACTGTGTACTAAATAAATACTTGATACATTTAATGTGAACGTTCAGTAATGAAGAATGAGACTGTAAGTGTATATTATTTTAATAATTTTTTTAGTAAGTCATATAGTTAATCCTTAAATTTGAGGTTGTGTTTTAGTAAAGCGTAAGACAAATCGTTTTTCTAAATAAAGTTTAACCTAATGATGAGATTATTGAAATAACTAAGCTTATTTTAATTTTCATAAGCGGACAAATTAATTAGGACGATTTTTAAAATTCTTTCTTTTGTGAAGTCTGAGACTCGGTTATGTAGGTGTGAACCAGGTTAGTGATCGATTTACCTACGCTATATATACACGCTGCTCCCCCTCTTCTTCATTAGTCTAACGGGCAAGAATTAAACGTGTTAAGCGACAAACTAAATCTTGCAAGTGAGTCAAGAATAATGATGATAAATATGTTTAAGATTAACAATAATTTTAAGAGCAATTCATACATATTTCCGAGTGAAGCCTGTCACAAAAGACGATTGTAGGTAGATTTTGACCAGAGGTATCCACAGGGTTTACACAAATTCTGATTCAATTACATGAGTTTTTAGTTTTTCAATAACAAATTTTAATTTTGGCCGTCATATTAGAAAATTGGTTATTTGTAAACAATGAGTTCAATGTGGTAGTAATATTATTTTGACAGATAAATAATTTCAAAGTAAACCAGCTGTCACACACACCAGTAATATTAACCACCCTGTATACATTTACTGACACTAGTCAAAGTCCATTGGATTCTAATCGTTTTGTTCTTGCAATGTTTTTTAGATACACTGAACTCAAGTTAAATCCAAAGGGTTTTGTTCTCTCTTTATGTCGAATAATTAATTGTTGTGTTGATGAGAAATAAGTTAACAGTTTAATGATTAATGGAAACAATTATAAAAGCTAAGTCACTCACAAGGCCAATCACTTTATTAAAATTCTATATTTGTTCAGTTACTATAACGTTATTGAATAACATATTTGTAAAAGTATTTTCTTAAACAAGCTAATTTTAGGGTAAAATGTTATTAGTGATTTTATTAGTGAACCTCCTGTATATTTTGATGTGACTTGTACCTGGAAATAACTCTCAAAGGCTTTTGAAAAGCCTTGTATATATTGTATATGAATTTTGTTAATACTTTTTATTCGTAGTTTTTATAACTAAATCGATATAGTTTATCACTTTGGTTACACCGAATATAATGATATCAATATATTTTAATCGAACATAAATGCATATTGTCTGTTTAAAGCCAATTTACATATGTTAATGAGATTTATATTTGCACTATAATTTACATAGTTTATGTAGTATATTCCAATTATTATTATTAACAGGACAATATAATTACTGATAAATGTAAATGCGGCTAATTAACCTACTATGCGGAAGCCAACTCTGATATCTGTTTGTGGAAGTTTAATTATTGAAATAAATCAAGCAAAATTGAGTTATAAACTTTGCCTTACTTGATTATTTGTTCCTGAATCCAAATTACTGTTTCCTTTGAGAGCAATTTGTTTTATTGAATTAGGTTGAAGGCTGGAGGCATTATCGCAGATTAAATCTGCATAAGTCGCAGATAAAAAGCTTTAAGATGAAAATAATGTGTTTAGAGTGTTCCAAATATTGAAATACTCTTACATATAATCCACCCCATTCCTACTGGTGTACAAAACTTTCTGAAAAGTTATATTTATTAACAATACTCTTACATCATTTCACTTAAACAAATTCACGAAAATTAAAATCATCCACTTATGGATCAGGTGAAAACTTATAATGATGATTTCTAATTATTATTTTGATTCAATTGTATTCGCTTTGTAACAAACGGTTGCAGCAAGGATGTGTACATATGTTGTTTACGATTTCACTGCAATTTGCTGTTAAAATCAATAAAAGTCGGACATGTTTATAAAACTTCCAAATTAACGGACCAGAAAGCAACAAGTTGTGTTTCACAGATTGTGTGGTTCATCTACAATAATAGTCTTCATCGTGGCGTCAAAATAAACACCTTCATAGGAGAAATCAAGAAGATAGGAGAGAAGCAGAAACACAATTTGTCTGCTTATTACTTTTGTTTTTGGTTTAAAGGACGGAACCTCTAGAACTTTGAGTGAATGTAATTAAACTTACTGTGTACATATCAGTGCAGTAGTTCATCGGTGGGTATGAACTCCAGCATACTGTAAACATTAATATGAATTATATACTGCTTGATAGGCTAACAGGCCTAGTTGTAGTTAAAGGTAGTAAAACAATTAAAAAAGTAAACGCCATTTTAAAAGAGGTTCGGTAATTCCTTAAATTTCGTCCGTACAAACAGTATACGACCGCTTTACAAAATTAGGATGGATTATCATTAGCTTTATGTACCAACACATATTTAATGACGACATTAACACTAAATAACCTCCATAACAGTGTAACAGCTGTTACACATTAAGTCATGGGCAAGGTATTACAGTCCTGCTAAATATATGTGTTAACAGTAGTTAATGCAGTTAAATTAGTTGAGGCCCAGTGCTCACTATACTCGCACTTGATGTAACTTAAACCATATTTTATTACACAGACATAATCAATAAAATAATTAATGAGCTTGACTTGTGAGAAAGTAACTAGATAAAACAAAACCTGAACACAAAATCTCACAATAAATAAGTTTGCTAAGCTCAAACGCGTTTCAACGACAAAGTCGCCATCCTCAGTGATAACCAAACTATAACATAGTTTGGTTATAGTTTGGTTACTGTAGCCCGTGCATCAAAGAGGATGGCGACATTATCGTTGAAACGCGTTTGAGGTTAGTAAACGTATTTATTTGTGTTCAGGTTTTGTTTTATTTACAGACATAATCCATCAATGTTTCAGTTTTTGTTGTTTGTCTAGTAGTTGAAAGGTAAAGGCTTACTGTATTATGACAGCGTTTGGAGCGCTGTACACACCTTTGATTGTTTACGATTTTTTTCGTAACCAATCAACCAATCTGAATGAAATTTCACACCATTTATTTAAAGTAAAATTTAATATAAATATTCCATAAGACTTTCAGTCCCCCCCTCCCTTTAAATATTTTTGGAAGACTCAATATTTTATGCATTTTCAACAAACAAATTATTATTGTGTCTTTTGGTATTTTAACTTTTATTTTACCAGTAATACTTCACTGTCGTTTTAATGGAAATCATCAGTCTTTCGTATATTTGGAGCCTCAATTATAAATCTTAATCTTGAATTATAAAATAACTAATACTAAATAAGGTTCTGTAAGGAACTTTATTAATACCACCAGTAAAAAACAATATATTTAACGTTACCAGAACGAAAACATGAAATCTTAAACAAGCTGTTGGTAACATTGTACACAGTGCTTTTGTATATTTTAGAAATTTAGTTAAGAAATCTGTTTATGAATTCCACTTACTATTATATTTCTAACACCTTTAAAAGAATTTAACTATGTTGGTAGCTGTATAAACAAAACTAAAACTCTATCACTCACAACTTTAACATTTTTTTAAAATCTCTCGGTAAATCTAATTAAATAAATCAAACGAATGCATTCAACGTTAAAAACGTGTAGTTATTCCAAATTAAATTTACACACTGCACAGCTGAACAAAAAGTGATTTTTTGATAAAACAAACTTAACCTCTAATTGCTATTAACAATCTAGTTAGTAGATTTCTGAATCTGTATACTTTTGAAATGCCTTGACTTTGTGGAACAGTCTCTTTAATAAATAGTAATAATTTTGGGTTTATCCTCTCATAAATACCGTAAATTTGCATGTTATACGACAGACTTGCAGATCCCTAGATTTTGTAAAATCATATTTAAAATGAATATTTATAGTTTATCTATAAGCATTGTACAAATATACGAGAGCTGTTTCCAAAGTTCTGGGAATTGAGCTATAATTAAATTACGCAGAACTTATTGTTATTGGCAATGTTATTGGTGCCAGACAAGTCTTGATATGTTTATGCAACTATCTAGTGCAATATTGTTCAGTCTGATTTAGGTATTCGACTGATATAGACGCGTTTTCATGGCACAGTTTTTGTAACCATGAAAGACGCAGCAAAATCTCAAAGAGTAATAATTTTCTTTTTGTGGAAAGAAGGTGTGAAAACATCAGAAATTTTCCATCGTCTGCAAGGAGTATTTGGTGAGTCTGCAGAATCCAAAAGTACTGTTTATTGTGGATCGATCGTTTTAAAACCGGTATAACATCACTAGAAGGCGACCTACGCAGTGGGTACCGAATTACGTCGGTAAATGAAAGAAACCTTACTGCCGTCGAAGACCTACTGAAAGAGGACAGACGAATGACTATTCGTCAAATTAGTGTACGCCTAGGAATAGGTACAGGACAAGTTCATGACATCTTTCATGATTGTTTGGGCGTTAGCAAGGTCTCGGCGCGCTGGGTGCCAAGGCTGTTGGGACCAGAACAGAAACTCAATAGGTCTGATACTTGTCGTCAACTTCAAGAGCTGTTAGCCCGTTCCGGTAATGAATTTTGGCAATGAATAATAACCACTGACGAAATTTAGATTCCTTATTTCAATCCTGAGACCAAAAGTCAATCCAAAGAATGGCATAAACCTGAAGAAGGGCCTCCACTTAAGGCGCGTGCATTTCCGTCTGTTGGAAAGGTAATGCTTACTCTATTCTGGGATTGCGAAGGATTATTTTTATGGATTATCTGGCGAAAGGTACTAAAATTAACGCAGAATATTATTTGAATTTATTATCCGGACCACTGCGACAGGCACTTGTCAAAAAACGGCCTAAGAAGTTACGTGAGCGTTATTGCAACAGGATAATGCAAGACCACACACCGCAAGAAAAACAAAGGATTTTTTGAATGATTTACGATGGGCATTGCTTCCGCACCCACCTTATTCCCCGGATCTTGCACCCAGTGATTATCATCTGTTCCCAGATTTGAAAAAAACCCTTACGTGGTGTTCGATTTGAAAGTTTAATTTACGTAAAACGTGCCATAAAAAGGTTGATTGAGGAGACACCAAAAAAGTTCTTTGAGGATGGCTTAAAAAAAATTAGTATATCGTTGGGATAAATGTATTCAGTTAAATGGAGATTATGTAGAAAATCTACATTGTAATATTGACGAAAATTAACAATATAATACAAGTTATAGCTAAATTCCCAGAACTTTGGAAACATCCTATGTATATATAAAAAAGTTTTCAAAAAAGTTTCAAAGATTATGACAAACAGATGATTTAATTTAGTGTACTGTTTTTTTTAGAAAAATGTGTAATTAGTATTTAAACAGGTCGAATCGTAACAATTTTGATTTGCGTTACTACAGTTACCAACTCTACACAATATCAGATAAATCGACCACTCAGCTGAACCGCTGACGCGAGTTGAGCAAATTTCCAAAATTAAGTTTATAGGCCTATGTTTTAGGGTTTTAACCAACAATTTGGGAAATAGGTCTATACGAACGACGGTGCTGAATAGCTGCAAAATGGTTCGCACGCCATTCCGCATATTGGGAGTATCTTAAATACACAAAGCATTACGTGCTTCGCACGCCAACCCCACGGTAGAATCCAGGACATGGCTTTGAACCGGGTACTTCTATGGTATTTTACGTTTTGATCGATTTTGGGGGAACCAAATGAGCTATAAGGTCAAAACAACAAAATAACGAGCGTAAAAAACAAAATATGCAGAATAACATCCCACATTTACATTTGTAGAAAAAACTCAAAAATAAATTCATTCTCGTAGGAAAAATCTAAAAAAACGCCGGTCATAAAACGTGCTTCCGATTGTTGGATTTTTATGGCTAACGAACTCCTCTGAACGACGTAGACAACCAATATGTGTACGAAATTTGAACCAAATCAGACTTAAAATGCGGCCACATCAGAGTGCGAACACATATATACATATATATATATATGATTTTTAATGACACCCCAAAACGTGTTCTGGAGACAACGATCGGTGCTCATTTGCTACTCCCGACCTTGGGTCTTGCCATAAGGGCCACTGTAATAGCTCATTTTTACTTTCTCCACCCTATACGTAGTATATGGAGAAAGTATTGTTTTCGTAAAAATGTTTGAATTTGAATTTTCAGTTGAATTATCTGTTTTGGTGCTCCCAGAAAACCAAAAAATTGTTTAGTGCAATTATCTGTGTTGGTGCTCCCTGAACCCAAAAATATTTTTAGTGGAATTTTTTGTTTTGGTGCTCCCTGAACCCAAAAAAGTGTTTTTACAGTGGTGTCTGTCTGTCAGTCTGTCTGTATGTATACACGACCAGAGAGGACACTATTGGTCCGATTTTCATGAAATTTGGTATGTAGGTACTAAACCCTAATATCTCCAGGCGTTTTTTTCATTTTTTGGAATTTTTAATTTTTAAGGGTAATTTACCTCTAAAAACCCATAAAAAACCTCAAAAATGCAAATTTCTCAAAAACGGCTCTAACGATTTTGTTCAAATTTTCAGTATTTATGGTGCTTAAAGATGCCAAACAAAATGACACCCACCGCTTTTATCAAAACTTCGGCGTTTTATAATTATGGGGAAATGTTTAAAAATAATCAAGTTTGTGTTGTCAATCTAGCATCGCGGCAGCGGCCGCACAGGGTAGCACCACGGTAGCGAGCACGGCTAGTAATTCAAAGGTCGCGCGATCAAATCCCGCCTTTGACAATAATTTTTTTATACGATTGACGTAGGTAGAATATTATTTTTTTGTTTTGTTCTTAAAAGTAGTACAAAATAAAATGATTAAAAACAATATTATTTTGATTACAGTAAGTTGGGAGAAAGTTTGTGTCAGTTAACTGATACCGTTTATTCCTATTGAAATTCGCTAATAAAACAACTGTAGGAACGTATTTAAGTCGATAGGTTTTCGTCTGAAATATGTCTTGTTTATCTAACGATTAATATCACTGGTTTAAGAAGTTAAAGTCGACTTTGCAACAATAACATTATACAACTCTATACATACACATAGGAGACATAGCATCACAATCGGTGTGAGAAGGTTTCCTTTGCTAGGTTCAGAATCGTCTTTTTCTCTACTTAAAATTTCTTGACTAACGCTTTTTAATTTCTCAAAATATAAATACCTTTACGGCATCTTATAACATCCTTTGTGGTATTAGCAAAAATTTTCGTTTTCGAGGACCAAACCGTTCAGTGATAATTAACAAAAAGTTATTACAGTTGTGTACATTTTCAATTCATTGAGCATTTTCAAACCCTCCCCAATATGAATTTTAGGGCACTGGGTTTTGAAAAACAAACCCGTTAGATTCTCTAAGTGTAAAACAGTGGGGTTTCAGTTGAAAACTGCTTCGCAACATAAAGTGTATGCAGTATTTAATTAATAAATTATGTTTATATCAGTATTAACTTTAGTTATTTTACCCTTTATATTCTACTATTAAGCTGCACCTGCGGCCCAGTGTGCTGACTATTTCTATGTAAATTCCTAAAGTTATAATTTTGACAGCCAACACTTTACGACCTGGGATTTTATATTTCTAGACGGCTTAGCGTAAACCACGTAAAATTAAAACAAACAAAATAATAAAATTTCAAACATGCTAATTTTTCTAAAATAAACAGATTTTAATCAACTATAAAAATGTAAAATAATTAAACTTTTGAAATGCCCGAACTACACTTTCTGTCTATTAGCGAATTTCCATAGGAAAAATGAGCTATTGCAGTGGCCCTTATGGTAAGACCCAAGGTCGGGACTAGCAAATGAGCACCGATCATGGTTCCCAGAACGCGTTTTAAGGCGTCATTAAAAATCATATGTATATATATATGTATATATGTGTTCGCACTCTAGCGGCCGAATTTTAAGTCCGATTTGGTACAAATTTGGTTCACATGTTGGTTGTCTACGTCGCTCGGACGAGTTCGTTAGCAAAAAAAATCCAACAACCGGAAGCAGGTTTTTTGACCGGAAGTAACTATTTTTTGGGGATTTTTCCTACGAGAATAAATGTTTTAATAGCTTTTTCTACAAATATAAATGTAGGATGTTATTCTGCACATTTTGGTTTTTTACGCGACCTTATAGCTCGCTTGGTTCCCCCAAAATCGATCAAAACGTAAAGTACCATAAAAGTACCCGGTTCAAAGCCTTGTGGTGGATTTTACCGTGGGGTTGGCGTCCGAAGTACGCAATGCATTGTGTATTGAAAATATTCCCAATATGCGGAATGGCGTGCGAACCATTTTTCAGCTATTCAGCACCGTCGTGAATAGACCTACTTCCAAAATTGTTGGTTGAAATCCGAAAACATAGGCCTATAAACTTAATTTTGGAAATATGCTCAACTCACGTCATCGGTTCAGCTGCGTGGTCGAATTATTTATTTAAGTTTTATTGTTTTAGTTTAAATTGCGATCCGAGGAATATTGCAATATGTTTCTTATATGCTTAAACTTATTTTTGTCTGCATTATATTACAAAATGGAAACGTTTATTACTATTTAACTGAAACATTACTGATTTTGATGAAATTTGACTGATTTGAAACCATGCCCTTCCTGGTAATATAAGTTTGTTTGCCTATTAATAATAAGAAAATATTACTACGAAGATTAAGATTTGTGTGGTAGCAGATGCCCTCCAGTGACTTCAAGACAGCAAGTAAGAGTGGTAGAACAATTTTGAGGACATGCAACAATTTTGAAGATTTCTTTAATTTAAATTACTAAACAAACTTTTCTAGATTATCAAAACGTTACCGATAACTTTTCACTTACAACAAAAGCCAATTTGTAATTTGCAAAAATAATTTTGAAAAATTGAGTTAATAGGTCGTTGGCCGACTAAAAGAATGAACCATATGTGTTGGAAAATATATATATATATATATATATACATATCATTTTAAAGGTTTTCCGAAAATGTTTGCATACTATCCTATTAAAAATCTCAAGGTAAACTGACGAAATATTAAAATTAAGTTCATGTCTAAATAAAATGACTTGTATACACATTTAAAAGTCAACAACTGTTCACAGTTAATTTTTGTTCTTGTTCTGCAAAAACCTTAGGTGATTCAGCTAGTAGGTTATGCGATGGGTGCAGCTTACTTGAAATGGCGGTTGAAGTGTTAATTAACCATGAGGTGGAAAACTTGCATGACCTTGGGGCAGCTTTATTTGTTAAAATTAGAATGTATCAACATGGCTGCCTTTGCACATTGATTTGTTCGAAAGAACAATAAACATTAGGATTATGTTTTTAAGATTGTCAAAACTCAAAGGTAACTTATAGTAAGAAAATCTGCCTTTTTATAATTAAGGAATTAATGTGTACGTGTTCGAGACGACCCGCAAGTACTTGTGTGGAAAGCTATGTTCCGTTTTAATTATTTAACGACCCTTTAATGGTGAATATTACGTGTTTATACTTTTATGTGTTCTGTAGTATTTTGGGTTATGTGATTCTCATGTAGAATTTTCGTCCTCGACAATGACATAGGTTGTGTCGAAACTAGTAAGATCCAGTAGCAGTGGAGGGAAATTAATAGGACCATTTGAAGGTTAGTGAATTAATTAAAAAATTACACAAAAAGAGACGGTGGACAGTTTAAGGTTAGAAATAGATTAATAAAAATAATTATAAAACAAACCGACTTGGCTTATGTAAATATATTCATGTGTCCAATGTGAACCCAATGGAAACTGAAGACGATCTTATTTCTCACTTTTACTTTGAATTACATTGCATGCTGAACGAAGGAAGCTCTTATGTCCAGTGTCCACAAGAAAAACCCGTTAATTGTTTCAGATGACAAACGGTATTTAGTACGTGGAAGCGAAGATCAGCTGTTTGTCGTGCGATGTATGTTGCTTGTACGAAATCTTGTCAAGGAAGTGCTGCGTTCAAGTTTTATGCAGAACAAGCTGTGTTAAGGGACAATACATTGCAACGCATGTTACAATGTGGCTCATAGTTCTACGTTCCTTTATGATTACATAAAGTTATTATTTTAAGTTTATGTTGTACAGGGTTTAGGTTATAATTTGAGAATGTAATTGTGTTTTGTTCAAAGCAAATTTATCTTTGTATTCTGAGAGGTCGGCGTTGTTGAAACTGATACATGGTTAATTGAGAAATTTAACTTATAAATACAATAAACTACTTTAACACAGTAAAAATATAGACGTTGAACCGGCCAATCGATCGATACATTTGGGGTTAATTAATTACATTAATTAAAATAAATTCAAAGTCAATATAACAAAAGATTAAAGCCAAAGGGTGTCTAAAAAGCCCAAAATTAAGATAAAAAAGTAGTTTCCAATGTGAAAATAGTCTTTATTAATAATTTTGAAGAATTAACTAAAATTGTGTTAGTTGAATACGTACAGACGATGACGTATGCTTTAGCGACAAAATCGAGCCAAAACCTTGCAGGAACGGACAGGAATAGACTTGTCCAGTCTTGTCTAAATTTGGTTGAAATGAGATAACATTGAAAAGATAGGGGTTTTTAATATTATTAAAAAAAGTTGTTATTATTAGATTTATGTTGAAAGGAGAGTTAAATAAGCAAGGAGTAATAAAAATAATTTTGTTATGATAATTTGTTAAAAAGTTATAGACAAAAATGTAAGCGTAAACAATTTGAATTTGCAGAATTTGAACAAAATCCAAAAACAAAGTAGAGTAATTTGTAGAGTTAAAAAGGGTTAAGAAAATAAAGTAATAAAAAAATATAAAGTTTAATAGCTAAAAAATAAAGTTTAAAGTCATTCTTGGGCTTAAAAGGGCCAATAACTCATAAAGTTCAAATGTAATTAAATAATAAAAAATGGCATTTAATAGAGTCAATAATAGGGCATAATCAAGCCAAAGTTCAAAATAAATAAATAAGTAGTTTTGTAAAAATAAAATAAATTAATAAAAAACTTTATTAATTCAAAATAAATACAAGAGAGAATAATAAAAGGGAAATATTGATAAAATAGGGTATATATATGTGTAACAAATTGTAATTCTATGTGAGATATGAAAAGAGCTTGTTTGTGAATGGAACGCCGAAAAACAAACGAAGGCAATTAGAGAAACAAAAAGCTGAATAACTAAACAACTAAACAAGCTATTAAAAATCCAACACCAGATCAGCGCGTTTCAAGACCAACCGAAGAAGATACAAGCAAGAAAAAATGGAAAATTTCAAATTTACGGGAAATAAATTTCAAAATTTAAACAAAACTAACGAAGTCCATAAGTCAAGAATGAAGAGGAGTAGAAATGCCATTCGAATTCCAGAGAAACCAGAAAACGTCAACCAATCCATAGAAGTCAATAAAATCAAAATCCGACCACGCAAAAAGAAGTTATAGGGTTTGGATGAAATCAAAGCCAAAATTGCAAATCGACAGGCACTGACATGAACTGAAGACCAAAGCACCGAGAAGGAAGTTACGTCATCGGAGGTACTACGTAAAACAAAACAGAGCACATACTGTAATTCAATAAATTAAGATAATAATTAAATTAGGCCTAATCGACAGGAAATAAAGGCACTAAAATTCATCAAATAAATCAGGGAATATATTAAGACCGAAAAATATATTTCTAAAGCAAGAAATCGGAATTTCTTGTCACCTAGAGGAAGATGCTCGTTTGACAAGTAACAAGTCGAGGAAAGCAGCTTGCATCCACTCTAAAATCAGTTTAGAACGAATCGCCAACGAGTGAACATCTGACCGAGCTCCGAGAGTACTTAGAGAAAGTCGAAGGGTGATAAGTTACGGTGTGCGTTACGTACTAGCTCCGGCCTAAAGCTAAGTCGGGTCGTGATAATTTCGGAAGAAGAATATCCATATAAACGGCCTATCTTGCCAAAAGATACTACAATAAACCAGGAGAGGACTACTCTAATTAAGTCCAGGAGAAGACAACTGTAAACCAAAGAAACCATTCTGGGAACCAAGGAGAACAACTTTAAATTGCTGGAAACCAACAGAAAGAATTACGCGTCGAACTTCTTGTGTTGTGTAAGTGGCAAACAATCATTGTTACTTATAATTTTAAATAAATCCCTTTTGTGCAAAATAATAAATAAAGTCAATTAAATTAAATAAATATATTCAAGTAGATTCTGGGGAAATTGAATAAAGTAAACTCGTTTAGTAAATTTCATTACTCACAATGGCAAATCGTCGTATGTAAATAATATAATCATTAATATACAAATTTTAATTAATAAATTAATTCATCACTTTGCTACTTTTCAATATACGTAATTATAAGTTAAATATTAATAAATTTCATTGTGTTTTTGAAAATAATAATTTGTTGTTTCAAAGTTAATGCATTTATGTTTAATCAATAAATCGTTTTGTGTTTTCAATAGAAAATTTTGAATATATAATTTACGAATCCAATCAAAATAATCCTAAAACCATTCAGTGCTCTAGTGTAATTAAGTCAGCAGGTGAGTTATTCACGGATCACTACAAATTTAACTCCAAAGGGAACGATCCCGAAAAAGAGTCTAGAATTGAGCTAGTGTACTACACAGAAGACAAAAAAGGTCTAATTAATTTAAATTTAAAAAACTTAAGAATTTGAAACAAAAGGTTTTCTTTTTCTTGCCCTCGCCAAACCTCTCAAATTGTTCTAACGGGGTAGTACTAGGGAACAACATCAAGTAAGGCCTGAAAACACTTGGGTGTTATTTGATGAGGGAAAGTTTTAAAGTTAACAACAAAAGGTTGTATTTATTGAATAAGTAAAGCGGTGGGAGGTTTGCGCGTGGCAACGTGTACCGTGACACTCAACACTTATAGTAAACTGGAAACTAAATGTATGTTTTTAAACAGAATAAGTTTCATTTTCTGGAATCTTTGGAAGCATATATGGATATTTTGTACACGGATGAAGAACTTTAAATCAACATTCCATACTTTGGTTCTTTAACGTTACAACTTCAAATCAACCTGAACAATTCATACAAACGATTGCAAGATTACAGAATCTGATAATATTTTACAAAGGATGCAATTCATTCTGATTAGTTTACTTTTTAGATCCCACAGTGTTAAAATAATTTTCTTATGTTCAACATTTCTTCATTCATGTATGGTAACATCGTAAGTCTTTAATTTTACAACTCTATGGCACAAATTAACTCAGAGATGTTAACTAAACTAAATTTAATGTAATACAGTAAAGTTACATCTCCCATATAAGTGAATTCTAAACTAATTTGATTTCTCTTTTATTCAATTGAATTATTTATTTTTCATTTTATCACCTTTGTCCTGATATGTTTTTGATGTCCGAAGTTGATTTAATCCTCCCACTGTAACGTTCTCAGAAGGTGTCGTAGCTCAGTTGGTAGAACAGCGTTTCACTGCTGTATAGTAACATTGTATTTGGATAACCTAATAGAACTCCGATCCAAATCATTATTTAACACTCTTAGGGAAACCTGAAATCTATGACTCTAAGGGAAACTACCGGTCTCTGAGACTGCTATGTATGTTTATAACGATTTTCTTTTTTCTATGGAAATTAAATGTGATTTATATGTAACAAAATTGTGAAATAAAACAATAGCATCTCTTTAAATGTTGATTACGGTACAAAACACACATTTTTACATTTGAACCGTAAATATTACTACATTTATCAAATATTATACTAATAAAAATTCTTCAACAAGTCATTTACTAACTCCATCGAACTGAACCAATTGTCAGCGGTAATATTATTATTACTCTGAGGAATGGGTTCACTGAGTCGTATGACTGATTGTGTAGGTATGGATAGGTTTTTTTCTTCTTCGGACAGTCCCATACTATCACTGCCCCTGCCAGAATAAATATATGCATTCAGCAAATATGACGTCTTACTATCAGCTAGGCACATAACCTTTATGCCGTATTTCTTCGGATTTTTGGGCATATACATTTTGAAACTACACCTTCCATGAAATGGAATGAGCATCTCGTCGATCGTCACTTCAGAGGACACACAGTATACGTTTCGACAGTTTCTGATGAATTTTTGAAATGTGTCTGATATTGGGGCAGCTTTGTCTTCTTCTCTTCTTTGAGCCCGAGTTTCCGCGTCATCAAACCGAAGACAGCTTATAAGAACTTTATATAGTTTGATTGACATAGTTGCTGAAAATATAGGGCGGCTGTAAAGATCTTTGGAGAACACACTTTCTACTGTTTCATTGTTTGACTTCAAAAGAAACTCAGAAGCAACAGACCAAATAAAGCATTCAACTCTTCAATATTTGTATTTCTATAAAATTATAAATGTTTGTATTCTCGCCCAAGTTCGATCTAACAGTTTGAATTTTTCTATTTGTGTTCACCAAAACTGTATCCATAATATTGTTATCAAAGAGGAATTTCCATACTTCAGCTTTATTTGGTTTATTTCCTAACACTCTGGCGGGGCCTCTGATTCTGTGAAGGTACGTACAATGTTTCTAGCTGGTGTCCTAACATTGGACCATGGTTGGTGGCTATACCAAACACCAGGAGGTCCATAATCTTGTTTTCTTATTCTCTCTTCAAATATTTCAGGCAAACCATTGATACGAGGGTTGTTATCGATACGAGGGTCATCTGCCATAGGCTCCTCCAATTCCAAAAGATTGTCATTGTCTTCGTCCGATTCTTCACTTGATTCTTCCTCTGAAACAGCTTCTCGTACAATAATATCCTGTGTAGTCCAAGTAGGATCTTCATCTGAGTCGTCTATTTCGCTTCCTGATGACAAATTCAAAAACTCTTCATCGTCCGCAGGATGTAGCAACCTTCGAATACGAGCACCAAAATCAGAATCCCCGGGCATAAACGACCGACTAGGTCCTGGGCTGTCCATTTCAATACGTTTGCGACTCACGGTACCACTAACACAGTATAAATAATTCGTGACAAAAACAAAGAACTTCACCAAAGGAAACAACCGGTATCATGGACCGGTACTTGAATGACGCACAGGAATACTACCGGTCGAGCAGACCGCCAGACTTTGAATAAATAATACGTCACGCATACGTGCGACCTTGTTACAGACTAACACCAAGGGCAACTGGTTTGGGAGGGGGGGGCAGCTCAATGTGTTCGTCATCCACCCCGCCTAAATAATACCGCCACTACAACAAAACTAAAATACCCTAGCGGTATAAGAGACCGATGTTTCCCTTAAAGTGTTAAATCCACTGGAAATTCGACGATAGTGGCGCGATCTATGGGGGAAACGACGAAAGCGGTGTGTAGCACCAATGGCTTGAATAATCTCTCCCTAGCGCTACCCCGCGGCTCGATTATGCAATATTTTCCCGACAACCTTTTTTTCGCCACACTGCCGCCGTATGCATGCATAATGTATTTTATTATTCATGATCTATGATTGTAGTACGATAGTGACTGATGTAAACTGTTTAATAATTCTACGTTAAGCCAATATATAAAGGGAGAACACCATGAAATACAAGCTTTATCTATATATATAAAAGCGAAATACCACTCACTCACTCATCACGATTTATCAAAAACTACCGAACGGATTGAAATGAAATTTGGTATGTAGCTTCCTCTAGCGCCATAGGTGATCACTAAGAAAGTGGTGGAAAAAATTCGAAATTTTAGGGGGGTTTGGGGGGGGTCAAAGTTATTCAATCACGATTTATTCAAAACTACCGAACGGATTGAAATGAAATTTGGTATGTAGCTTCCTCTAGGGCCATAGGTGATCACCAATTAAGGGTTTCAAAAAAATTCTAAATTTTAGGGGGTTTTGGGGATCATAGTTATTAAATCACGATTTCTTCAAAACTACTGAACGGATTTGAATGAAATTTGGTATGTAGCTTCCACTAGGGCCATAGGTGCTCACTAAGAAAGGGTATGCAAAATTTCGAAATTTTTGGAGGGGTTTGGGAGGATCAAATTTACTAAATCATAATTTTAAATCTTTTATTATTATGACAATAGTGCTTTTATTATTTAAGATCTATATGTATATAGATTTCTCACGTAATCATTTGTTGGTTTTGCTGTTATTTTTAACCAGGGTAGGTTGATCATTTTCGATCAACATTTATTGTGGCTCTTTCGTGTTCAAGCATCGGATCAACATTTCAAAACCAACAAATAAGGGACCCAATTACAAAAAACTTATACAATTTCTTATACACCCAACTTAGCGTCGTAACTGAGACCACCAATAGTTGATCTGTTTTATACAAGTTATATACAAAATACCGTTATTCTGAAAGTTTTGTAAGTTTTAAACCGGCCAGTCTCACTCGCTCGCTTTCCTAACTGCATCGGCCCGGCCGGCCTTGCCTACTTACCCTTCTACCTGCTACCTATTCATAGTTGAGGGAGGGTTGTTTATTGTTTACTGCATGGTATATTAAATGGATTATTGGTTTAATATTTTACATCTACACAATAGACGATATGCAAATTATAGTAAGTTCTTCATTTCTTTACCGATTTTCGTAAAACTCATTTTCCTATTGTTTTTTGGGATGCTGAACAAGAATCTGGCACTAATTTTTACCTAATGTGAAAAATAAAAATAATTACGTACTTGATTAATACGAATTATATATAATTTTTGTAAAGAATAAATCCATTTACACAGTTTTCACGATATCTTCCGAACATCGGAACTTATAAAAATTTAATCGGACATGAGTCAGACTTGTTGTTTTAATAACTTAATACTTTAGTCATTTTTTTCAATTTAATTTTAGTGTTTGAAGTCGGAAAACATATCTGTAAAAGCAATTGACAGCATTTGCTTCAGCTGTAAAAGCTTTTCTTATTATGTTTTGGATAATACAGAGGTATTTTATCAACTAAATTGACAATTTCTAAAACTTTTTAAATGTTTCAAATTGGGACAAATTGTTATTTGTGGTACCTATTTATAATTAGATTTCAATACAAAAAAAAAGCTTTCAAGTTTTGTAAGATTCCTTAAGGATAATTGGTATATATAGACTAACTAAGTCTTTAAAGTTTATCACTTAAATATTATTTTATACTTATTAGAGTTGTTGTATTTTCGAGTTTCAATCAATTAATTTATCCTGTAAAATTGTCTACCAGTAAAATTGTTGTCCTGTAAAATTTAACAACAATCCATTTAGGCTACCACAAAAAAATAAGGTACTCTTTACTTTAAACATTTTTTTTATGCAAGAATATGTTTAAAAAAGAGGCAGTTGAAAATGTTCAATGTTAAATCTAGAAAACTATACATTTTATAAATCCGTCTTTTGTAATTGAGTGCTGAAAAAAAACTGAATATTCTTTATAAAATTGCTGATCCGGCTTGCGATTCACTTTTAATTATAAATTTTTATTGTGCAAAGAAAAAAAACGAAAACTTGGTACTTAAAATAATGTCAATGACGTGAAAAATAAAAGGGATTTTTTTTAAATGTGAAACGCAACACGGATGCGTATTGTGACTATGGTTAAAACGAGACTTTGCAAAAAATGTATTATAAAAAATTAACAAAATCAATGGTTTTAAATTTAACATTGCTCTTCCCCGAAGATGACCGCCACTAAAGCAGACCATTAAGTTGTAATATTTTAAGTGCTCGCTGTATCGTCTAAAATATGTAACCAGTGCCTCAAATACATCAAAAACGTTTTAGAATTTGTATTTTTTTTATATATATTCAGGTATATTGTTTATATGTTTTAGGCTGACCGACGAATTAATAAAATTTAGCAAAAAATCTTATTTGTCTTTAATACAGGATGTGGCGCACAACTCCGAAGTTTCATTCTATCTGGGTTATGTACTAATGTTGTATTTCCACTCCGTATCTAAAACATATATAGGACCTTGTATACATAATAGATATTGCGTGTTTTTTTTTTATATCCAGAAGATCCCAGTTACACATTTACTATATTTAAGTCATCACAAATAGAGGAACTAAATTTTAAGAGTGCATCTTCAGTTCCAAAACAATCTCTAAACCCAAACTGATTATTGCTAAAAAACATTTCTTTAAAAAAAAAATCATTATTATAAACTTAACACTTTGTCAAAAACCTTTGGAAACAAAGATATCAGAGAAATAGGTTTGCAACTATTTCCCTGTCACTTTTTTGAAAATTGGTACAACTAGGGCCTCTTTATCAGGAAACATGCCAGTCACAAAAGTTAGGTTTATTAAAAATTATACTACATCCGTTATGTGAATGTTGATAGCCTTGAGAAAAGATGCATCTACACCATCAAATTCTGGAGATTTGCCTAACTTTAGCTCACGGTTCTTTTTCTCAATTTCATCCGGTGTTACTTTTGTTAAAAATATAAACATTTTCGTTTCGTGGTCCAAAATGACCATTGTACATTGAAAATGTAGAACAATTTGTTAGAAATGGTGTCCTAATAACATTTACAGAATTAAAAAAATTATAATAAAACTCATTAGCAGTAGTATAAGTTCCATTTTCCTTTAGAAAATGTATAGCCTACCTTTTCAAGACTCGCGTCTTTGACCCTTGACCTCATTTAGCAACCTTGAATTTCCTTTACAATGTTTAAACATTGTGTTTAAACATATAATAATGTATAGTACTAATATGATTTAGCCTCCTTTATGTCAACCTGTATCTCAACTTTTACATTTTCTAAAACTTTCATTTATTTTTGGGTCATTGGGATGTTTATAATCGTCTATGTAGCTGGTTGCTTTTATTAATTTAAAAACATAAGTAGTTCGTAATCCAGGGTTTAATAAAATTTGTTTTATAGACGTCAGGAATTTGTAACATACGCATAAATCTGTATTGTTTTCCAATATTTCAAAAAA
>JAGFPH010010852.1:0-20645 GCA_018207615.1 Philaenus spumarius
CCTCCAACTAGTAATAACATCCGTAGATGGTGTCATCAGTTTGAAGACGCTGGGCTGTCTTTGCAAAGGGAAGAATACACGACGACCAAGCGTCACTGAAGAATGAGTGAGAGTCTTTCACGCGTAGCCCCTAGAAATCAGTTCAGAAGGCTAGTCGTGAACTAGCGTTGCCAGTGACGTCTTTGTGGAGAGTTTTAAGTCGCTTTCGACTACGTCCTTATCGTTTGTAGTTGTTTGTTACAAGCTCTAAAGCCTAGAGACTACGGTTTACTTGCCAACTTTGCAAACGATATGCTGCTGCATGATGATGAAGATTTTCTGGATTGTGTCGTCTCCAGTGATGAATCGACATTTCACCTAAGTGTGGACACTCATAATCTGGAGATCAACCAATCCCAACGAGATGGTACAGTTGCAACGAGACTCCTCTAAGTTGAATGCTTTTGTGCCATATCTTGGCGGACATTTTATGGGCCTTTCTATTTTGCTGAAGCAACAGGTGTTTCTTACCGTGATGCGCTACAACTATGGCATTTTCCTCAATTGGAAGAAGCTGATCCACGTAACACTATTTGGCAGCAAGATGGTACTCTGCCTCGCTGGTATAACTCAGTAAGGGATTGGTTAAACGATGATGGGCCATATAACAGAGCCTGTTCCGCTTGGCCTCCACGTTCACCCAATGCGATTTTTACCTTTGTGGGTTCACAAAGGATTATGTGTATGTCCCTCTGCTACCAGATGACCTAATTGAGAAACATGATTTAAGCAGTTGTCGCAACAATTACTGCAGACACACTGAACAAGGGGAGGGGGAGGGGGTTGAACTCGGCTGGAACCTTCTATACACATAATCATGTTATGTTTTCTTTATAATTAAGGTGTAGGATTAATAATAACTTCAAAGCTAAGATGGTAAATAATGTTAAATGTACAAATTATTTCGTATATTTTATAACAGCAGTTATAATAAAGGTTATAATATAAGTGTAGGCTCAGGTCTACACTTTAATAAAAAACCTAACCTAAAAGTTAGAAATACAAATAATTGCTTCAAAGTTTGAAATCAGCTGTTAATGGAAATATTGGAGCAAACAGCCGTTTTACCTGTTATTTTATTCAATTGGTTGCTATGGTAATAAATGTAAATACACATGTTGGTTCATCGGTCTAGGCCTAACCTAAAATTTTTTCTAACTAAATTTACAAATATTGAAATAAAAAAATGTTTTTATCAAAATGAATTATAGCCTATGTTACTCAGGGATAGTGTAGCTTTTTATTAGTAAAACTAGTTTTTCAATCGGTTCAGTAGTTCCAGAGATTACCCCCTACGTACATACAAACAAATTTTACCTCTTTATATTATTATAATTGTAAGTTAAATGTAATAAATACTACAAAGACTTAAAACCCTGATATTCATTTTGAAACACCCAGTGTCATATGTACAGTTTTCAAATAATTTTACTCCCGTTCAAATAGTATATGGTGATATTGCATCTAATTTAATTCAACGCAGTTCTTTTACTGAATTCACATGTACGCTTTTTCCAGGCGCTTTGAAAAGCTGAGATCACGGGATACGCAGTTCAACGAGAGGTTTTCACATTTGGGAGAGCTGCCGGGTCGAGGTGCCGTGGAGTTCAACTGGGATCAGGTGATTGAAGACACGACAGAGCATAAAAATACTTGAATCCGTGTAAACGGTTGAACACTGTTTGATCGGCGTTCGTATACGATGAATATATTAGTGGTTTTATTTTTCTAAAGTAATGTATTATTGGTTTACCCTTGTGCCAGGGGATAAAGTATTAATTTCTGCGTTTTATTAGTACAGTAGTTTTGGTTAATTTTGAATAACATGAGTTCATGAAGATCATTTTAAGAGATTGTTCGATGATTTAAATTTAACTAATGTCGGTCCTACAGGTAGGAATGACTTTGTCGTGTGTGTATTTCTGACGGAGATTTAAAAACGTCAAACTACACCGTTCGTTTTACATTTTTAACTTGTTCATTTTCGTGGATGGTGTGGCTTGATTTGCTAATACAGTAGAACTTCGGTTATACGAGTTTCCATATTAACCGAAAGAAAATTGAAAAAAAAACTTGGCAAAATCAATTCAGTTATCTTACAAATAAATGTAACTTAACTGAATTGATTTCGATAAAGAATTCATAGCTTGAGAGGATTTCTCAATAAGTGAATTTATAATAAAAACTTTGTGTTAGATTGAACGGAAAGAAAACAAAACTGTCGTTTGCCTTGTACATCCTGAAAACATTTACGCTCCTTACCCAAAGCATACGAAAACCTTTAGCGGACGGGTAGTATAGTGAATGACAAAGCGGTCGTCTGTTTACACTCCCCTTCTCGCAGCATCGTATTTAGTACTCGCCATCCTTTCCCTCGAATTGTTTCTTCCACCTGCTACTGTATTTTGTTTTTAGTCTGTGTCGGTGTTAAACTTTGTGAACGAGAGTGTCATTATGAGTGGAAATAATGTTGTTATAATTACCTTGTATTAGTTGTCTTCAGTCCTTAGTTGCAGATTATAGCTACAGCGCTGTTTCGCCGAACACTGTCGGCTTCGTCAGGCTTGTACTAACACTAACACACACAAAATCGGAGTACAACTCGTAAGAATTTAATAAAAATATTTGTGGCCACATTATTTTGTCGTTCATGTCCAGCTGCAGGTAGGATACAGCGCTGTAGCTATAATCTGCAACTAAGGACTGAAGACAACTAATACAAGGTAATTATAACGATATAATTAACAGTCCAAGGCAACACAATAAATTCTATATAATAAATAATGTTGTTTTTTTATCTTTGGATCAAAAATGGGAAGCAATTGAACGATTAGATGGAGGTGATTCAATAAGAAAAGTGGCAAGTGATTTAGGTTTTGGGGAAGTGACTGTTGGGGATTGGAGACGAAATAGATCGGAAATTGAAAAATGACGGTATTCAAATAAAGAAGAGGCTAGACTATCGATGAAAAATAAGTGAGCATAGAAAACTTTAGAGGCATTATTTTTGTGGTTTTTGTTACAGTAGCTTACAGTATCCAATTTCTTTCTTTTGAATACATTATGAAACCTTCTTTGTTTATTTAAAACTATATTACAGGGTGGAGCAGAGGAAATGCATGTTTTTCACTATTGAATGACTGGGACACGGTTTGATAAAAATAATAAAAACAAGCATTAAGTGATAGATTTTTTAATGCAATTTTGAAATATACATACTTTAATTGCGTTCGAAAAATAATGCCTTGGAAATGACGTCCTTCTTGCTGGATACAAATTTGGATCCTCTCCCGAAAGTTACGCATGGATTTTTCCAACATTTCATTCGGCACGGCTGAGGCACCGTCCTACTGAAACCAAATTTCTCTCATGTTCACTTCACGCCTTTCAAGTACTGGACGAAGAAAGTTGTTTAACATGTTAACGTAGCGCGCTGATGTCACAGTAACTGCAGTTCCTTAATCTTAAAAAAAATAGGGTCCAACAATCCCCATCTTTGAAATGCAGCACCACACTGTTACTTTTAAACTGTGGAGAGGTCTTTGGTGTAATTCATGTGTGTTCTCCAGTGCCCAATAATGACAATTTTCGACATTGACGTAACCGTCTAAATGAAAATGTGCTTCATCACTCGTGAAGACTGTCGTATCTGCATCTTCCGTAGAAATTTTGTCCATTACGCAACAAAATTCTCTGCGCTGCACAAAATCCCCTTCACTAAGCTGCTGGACGTTCATTATCTTGTACGGGTGAAACTTAAGATGCGGTGAAGCGAACGACGTGACATACCCAGCGCTACAGCATGTCGTCTAGCCGATCGTTTTGGACCAGCAAGAACTGCCGTTCTCACTCGGTCTACATTTTCCGGAGTACCAACTGAACGGGAAAGACCAGGCGGTTTCATTTTCATCACAGATCCAGTACTTCTAAACGCTGCAACCCATCGGAGAACAGTATTTCGATCGGGCACTGCACCTCAACGTCCAACTCTAAAATTTTGACGGATGTTGCACTGTGACTACGGAATCATTGTTTCTAAAGTACTGCTTGACAATGAACACACGATGTTCTACGCTCAAACGCTCCATAGCAAATGAAACTGCATTGTATGGGCAGACTGACAACATTCATGCAAGATCAATATCCTCTCTCGTCGCCGCGTACCAGCGGTTCAAAAAACATGCATTTCCTCTGCTTTCACCCTGTATTTAAAGCCAAATAAAATAGATTTTGAAGTAAATATGGCTCCAAATCAGTATATAAGATGTAAATGATGCAGGAGCTCACACCTCAATGGTTTTCTCGCGGCCTACCGTATTACCCGAGTTTTTTTTTAATCGAGGTTCTACTGTATCCTCAATATTTGGTCAACTTTGTTATTACACGGCGTGTTTGAATCATTTTCAATACAAAAAAGTTGGCCTTCTGCTCTGTGTTTTAACTATTTCAACGCAGCAATCAACTTTAAAAAATGAATTGTTTTAAATTGTCTAATTGTACATCATTTCTTTGAAAAGTAAATTTTTATCAAAGGTGCAGTACGGAAAGAAATCTCTTGGTGTTGAACAGTCACTAATACAGTTTTACCTAGAATATTGCTTTAATAAAACTCCTCATTGTGAATCTGTTCATTTTACTGCTGCTATTTTAATTATTGTCAATGATATTTTGTTAAGAACTCGAAGAGAATTGATATTATTGTATGTTATAGATTTTTTTAGACTATAATTGTTTGTTAATTGTGTTGTTTATAAGTTATGAACAAAGTTTACGGTTAGGATAGGTTGAGTTTTGTACTGCGTGTAGAAGAACTGTACCATAGTGTAAATATCTGTGTTTGTAGCAAAGCTGTATGTCTACCAAAGACGTTTGAAAGTGAGAAGGAGTCGGTTCCGGATTGTTTGTAGTTTTTGTGGCTGTTTTTAACAAAACTATAAACCAGCACGATTGTTAATTAGTTTTTTGGTAATATCGGAAGAGTTTTTTAAATTCATGTCTTGGTTACAAAACGTTATTTGTTATAAGAGAATTACTAAACTGTAAAAATTCAAAACAATTAGTCAAAAAACTTCCGTGTTGAGAAATACTATTCACAGAAATAAAGAAAATCGGTATTGCAATAATTTTAAATTTCCATAATCAATAATTCATCATTTGAATGCAAAAAGTAAAAGAACCCTCTGAAAGTTTTTACGTTTAGTTTGAGTAATTCATCTTTTGTTCCTACTTTTACTCTATTAGGAGGTATTGCGAGCTTGTAGCACTACAAGATGATTCGCTTGCTGATGGAAATGTCACATGACCTATTACAAGCAGCAGCGCTGCAAGTTGAAGGGTTTACCAGCTGGAGATGTTCGTCAGTTTGCACAAGACATTTGTTCCCTATTAAACGCGCCACATACTGCAAGCTACGGGGTGGAATACCCCCTTATTTTTAGTCGTTCAAAATGAAATCTTTTCGAGTGGTTCTTTCACTTTGTTTTTATATTTGTTATGTGCATATTTTTTTTGTAATATCTGACAAAAACACATTTTATTACTACCGTATGAATAGTTTATAAATAGTTTATTAGTTTTTAAATAAATGTTTTTTTAGTTTTTCACTTAGGTTGTTTTCTGATCTTTAATATTTCTAGTAATTCCAAAGTTAAGAACATAATAATTAAGATAATTTAGCAATCTGTTCTCTCCCCAGTGCCATTGATGCTATAATTTACAGAACAAACGTTTGGAGGAAACTGAATTGGTGCCATTAGAACGGATATGTTTAATTTTTCTTTTAGCCGTTATCAGGTGAAACTGTACACCAAATTTGCGATTGTAACTGTATAAAGTAGAATCGAATGTGGCGGTAAAATATTACACAAGAAGAATTTCTAAGAGAAACTAATTAGTTTGTTTAGGTGTAGATTAAAAATAATACAAATCTAACAAAATCCTAATTTTATAATAATACTGCTAGGGGTTTTACTTTTGACAAAAACGTATTACCATAATTTTTTAGTAAGAAAAATTTTATGAACATACATAATATTTAATTGTTATAGAAATGCTTGCCTTAATTGTAGATGCTGTTAGGATGGTTTATTGTGTAATATTTTGTTTGATCTTGAGATAGTGGAATAAGTAAATACAGAAATAACAATAGCATAACAGGAAATGAGGCAATTTATGAAGGACCTTGAAGTATAAAAAGGAATGGTAATAGCTAACAAGTTAACTGATTTCCCGTTTACTTGTCTTATACTTCAGTTTAATTTGTAATATTTTGAACATTTTAATATTGTCTTGCATTTTATGCAGCCATATTTATGTGATAATTTTTGTTTTTTTTTTACTCTATGATTGCTTTTGTAGGTTATGTGTTTTTTTATAAACAAAAAGATTGATGATTGTTTAAGTGATTAATATTTTGTTGTTAGTTAATTTTTCATAAGCCGGGTTCACTCTTAGTTCTATCCTAATGTAACATGAAAAAGTGCAGCCTAGTTTTATTCAAAATGATCCGTCTCACGAGGGTATAATTATCACGATATTGTTTTATATTTTACATTACAATCGCGACTGTGGACATTTCTAATGAGTGTTAACAATACACTGAGAGTTTCAAAATGTATATTAATGCTTTGTAGTATTTATTACGTTTAACTTACAATTATAAACAATACATCAAATGAAAAAGAAGGCCAGACAGTTTTTTTCCCTACAAGTGTTCAATGTGAGCACCATTCGTCACACGGCACACATCTAGTTAGCCGACTTCGTCCCAAACCTTGTTCAGGTGTCTGGAGTAATTGTTGCCACGACTGCTTCAATCCTGTTTTTCAAGTCAGGTAGGTCAGCTGGTAGCAGAGGCTTATACACATGATCCTTTATGAACCCCAAAGGTAAAAATCGTATCGCGTCACATTGGGTGAATTTGGAGGCCATGCGATACAAGCTCTGTCGTCCGGCCAATCCAGCGGTCGACTACAATGTCGTTTAACCAATCACGTACTGAGTTATACCAGTGATGCGGCGCACAATTTTGCAAAAATCTTGTGGTACAGCGTCTTTCAATTGAGGAAAGAGCCATAGTTGTAGCACATCAAAGTAAAAAAAAAAACTTACAATTGCTTCAGCAAAAAAGAAGGCCTATCAATATTCCACCGGAATAAGCACAAAAAACCTTCAATTTAGAGGAGGTGCAACTGTACTATCTACTAACTGTAACTACAGATTCAGTCCTCGCAAACTGTGAAACACAAAAAGCTTTCTGTTCACTAGTCGCCATCTTTGCTTCTAGCTCCTTCTAACAGAGGAAACAGTGCATGAGCATACCAACAAAATTGTTTGAGTTGCTGTCATTTGATGTATTACTTACAATTGTAAGTTAAATATACAAACTAATTCTAAGAGGTCAGAAGGTAGCTACTAATATTATGACAAACTTATTTTACTTGTCCTGCTTATTTAATGAAGGAAAATTGTCATTTTATAGTGAAAGCGTTAAAGACCACAAATACTCACTGGATTAGTAATTTGTCAGTATTTACATCAGGATAGAACTAAAAATAAACTCACTCAAGTAAATAACTATTCATAGGTTATTATTGTTTTATATATCAGATTACGCGTTTGACAATATGTCCGCATATAAAGCATAAGGAACCGATTGTAATTTAATATAGTTCATACAATGTAACAGTGAATATTGATCTCATGAACCTGAGACCGTAGGACCGTCACCAGATGGAAGTAAAGTAGAGTCATGCAAGCTCTTATTGTGTTCATTTGTTTTTTTAAAGTAATGCTTTCTAAATTCATGGTGGGAGAGGTGCAGAAATTTGTGAATTAAGTTGTTTACGATTGCTTTTTTTTTTACCTGTTGAATATAGATTCTGATGTGTAGCTCAGATGTTTAATCAAACTTAGTTACAGGGATTTATAATAATCTGTAAAAATCAACACTACCAATACTAAGTAGGGTGTAGATAGTGGAGGTAGTTTCAGTCGAGGAACATCAAGTAGGCTTTGAAATAAGTTGCCGAAAGCCCGATCGTATTCCCTGATGAGGAAATGTTTGTGTGTGTTTTATCTTTCAAAATAAAATTAAAGTTAGGACATTAATTTTTCTTCTTTTTTTTTTTAATAAGTAGATGAACAACTGAACCGCTGACGTTAAGTTTAGCGAATTTAAATTTATATGTTTTCGTGTTTCAACCAACAATTTTGGAAATTGGGCTACTGACGAAGGCGCTGCCTCTATGTATGAGATATATTAGAAGAATTTGTTTGCACCTAAGCCTCCAGCTTCAACTCAAGCATTGTTCATTCCACTCGCAGCGGAAAAACTCGCCCTTGTCACCTCAGATTGTGGACTGCTTCGCTTCACTCGCAGCGTACAATCTCGGCCGTCGGCCTCGGCCTTACGGTAAAATCCCCCACATGGATTTGAACTGGGTACTTTTACGTTTTGATCTATTTTGGGGGAACCAAACGAGCTATAAGATCCAATTTGGTCCACACGTTGGTTTTCTAAGTCACTAGGATGAGTTCGTTAGCCAAAGCATGTGTTTAGGCCGGAAGTAAACTTTTTTTACCAGAATGAAACTTTTTTAGAGTTTTATCTCAAAATATATATACATACAGGATATTATTCTGCACATTTTGTTTTTTTACACGATCGTGTAGAGCATCTGCTTCTCCCAAAATCGATCAAAACGTAAAATACCATAAAAAAGCTAGTTTTTCTACCGCAACTGAAGCGAAGCAAGCCCCGAAGGTGCAAACTTGCCTAGCGAGCGTTTCCACTGCGATTGGAGCCCTGGCTGGAGGCTGACGTGCAAACAATTCAACGCCTTTGTGAATAGATCAATTTCCCAAACAGTTGAAACCTTAAAACATATAAACTTAATTTTGGAAATTCGCTCAACTCACGTCAGACACTGACTTCTTATTGGCAGAAGTTGACAATACTTTGTCCTTTAGGAGTTCGTGTAACACACTTATAAACCTTAATTAAATCAGCGAGCTATTCACCACTAGTCGAGAGTATTTATATATTGGAATCGATTATCACTTTGCGTACTCTATTACCGGTTATTTGACGCGATTCATTTTTAACCTGCCTGTTTCTGCGACTGAAGCTGTGTAGTTTTTTCCCCAAAAGAAAAGAATTGTATTTTATACGTTAGATAGGTTTTACCAATAAGTAATTTTTATTTCACAATAAGAACCAATTCAATCATTTAAGTGGCCCAATATAATTTTTGTAAGGAGTATTTTCTAATTGCTAAACTATTTAGTAGAGGAGAGTTTATCTTTTGACTGTTGACCGCAATAAATATTTTTTATAAACGTTAGTGTAGTATTTTTATTGTAGTTAGTAAAAATTCTTTTCAAAATTTAAACTGTTTGTATACATATCTTCTTTTTAAATAATTGTGTATAGTTGTGTATATAGTAATGTGTGTGTAAAAATGTTAAAAGCTGTATAATAATGTTTAAACGTTAAGGATAGCAATAGTGTTTGTGTGAATTTAAAAATGACATTAAGTAAGATTGTTATGCATAGTTTTTATATAAAAACATTATATTTGATTTGCAAAACAAGTAAACAAGCTTGACTATTTTTTATGAATATTAGGGAAATTTAGTTTAGATTGATTCAATTCGTTTTGTTTCCAAAAGTTTCAAAGTATTTAATAAGTTGTACTTTTGATAATATATTTTTTACAATTAATAAGTAGTTCTAAGGCTAAGCAATGTATTTTTTATAAATACATCGGCCCAGCTATTTCTTTAAAGGGTTCATTTAATTGTTAATAATAAATTAATTCGTCTCATGTTAGCAGTCTGCTACCAAATACATTTGAAGGAATGTGTCAAATATTCTATTGCTTTTACGTTAAAACGTAAATGGAGTAGTTTGAAACGTTCAGCCCTAAACATACTTGCAACCGTAATGGTAAATAATTCGATCACGCAACTGAACCGCTGATGTGAGTCGAACGAATTTCCAAAATTATGTGTTTTAGAGTTTCAATCAACTATTTGGGAAATTGATCTACTCACAAAGGCGGTTTGCGAGTTTGCTCCTCGACCGGTGCGAGCAGAGCGTGAGCAGAGGCTGAATGCTGAGGTGCAAACAAGTTCTACTATATTCCGTACACGTAGACAGACATTCAGCGCCTTTGTGAGTAGACCAATTTCTCAAACAGTTGGTTGAAAACCTAAAACCCTTAATTCACTCAACTCGCGTCAGCGTTGATCGAATTATTTTTGTTTGGTTCACAGACTTTTTGGAACCACACTGGTTGACTGACAAATTAAAAAGTTTTCTTCTAATACTACATTTATCATTAACAGCAAACAAAATTATTAAAACAGTTTAGAAATTTCAGGAAAAATTTACGTAAGAATTTATGCTGAAACATGTTAACGCAGTAAGGCACTTCAATCGGAAATGAAATAAATAGCAGTAGTCGTGTACGCACAGTGAGTTATCGCGCTCATGTTGATACTGTCACTAAGGCTACCCTCAGTTTTTCTAAAGAGTACAGCGCGAAAACTATACCATAAAGCTAATCCAATAAATTCCTGGTCCGTTAAATCAAGCATTCACTTTATCTTATGATCAGTCAAATTACCTTAGGCCTTATTGTGCATGAGCCTATACAATTATTTAAAATATTTCAGTTCTTGAGTAGTATACTCAGGCCAACTAAAGTTGTTTCAAATAAATGTACAATTGCCTATTCAAATTATTTGTTACATCATTCAATTGTGTTTGATAGTAGATGGCTAACACTAGGCTTTTTTTAAATAATTTAGTAAATAATTTGTATTAATAAAAAAAAGGGGAAATATAACACAAATTGTAATACTTTTCCTCTAGCAGTTTGCAGTTTCGCAAAGATTTTTTTGTAACACCATCTTTTATGTTAATTAGATAGTTTGGTGTGAACTCCAAAATGAGCTTCCTCGGGGTGTGCTTCAGCTAATGTGGTTAGTAAATAGCATTGAATGTTTGTAGGTTATGTTTTGATAGCTATGATTTGGGTGAAAGTATTTCAAGAGGTGTTTTAGTCGATGGTCGAGGAGCAAAGGAAAACTTTCTTTTTGCCGTAATGTATATTTTGTACGTTTTTAGAAAGGATTACTTAAGCTTATTATGCCAACACCCATTCTCACAATAAAAGACTATTCTGTCTTCATATATTTCACTTGAAATTCGCTTGTTTATCAGATCTGGAACCATTACAGAAAACTACAATAAAGTTGTAGTCTGTCTTGAAATCCCATTTTAAAAATAGCATCCTAATTTTGTTAGATAAAAATGTATGGCTAATCTTTACTTTGGCCAACGTCTGTCCGTGGCTGTTCAGACATTTGACATCGAGCCTCCTAGTAACACGAAGAGATGTCATCAGGCAGGTGATAAAGGCTTCAGCACGTGAATAACTGTCCACGCTTGACGACAGCCACGGTGTAAATTTACCTGCAGGTAGTCATGTCCCTTGATAGTACGAAAACAGGCGACAGCTGTGGTGCTTTCCAAGTTTCTTGGAACTGGCCCTTCAGTGGCTAGGCAGTACCACTGTTTGCCTCCGCTTCGGTTATTCAGGACATTCTTGATCGTGTTGCTGATGGTGACTATTATCCGGTTTTGGGCTGCTCTAAGTGTGGCAGGTGCTATCGGTTGTTCAGATTGCTGCTCCTTGCTTTGCTAGGTTATCAACGTTTTCATTGCCTGGGATGTCCACGTGGCCGGGGAAACTATTGGAGGCAATCGACCCAGCCTCGACCAATTCTGGCGGCTTAGCTCGGCAATGATGGTGCGAAGAGTCAGTAGAGCTGTTGATGCTTAGAGAGGCTCGGGAATTAACCAGGAACACAACTCGCCATCATAATTACTAGCGTGCCCGTGTGCCCTTCGAATATATTTCAGTGCCAACCAGCCCCGGCCCCATTTTACTCTGGTATGCAAATGCCGTCTGTGTAGATGTGATGGTCACATTCTTGATTCGTTCTCGGAGCAATTGAAAGTTTGGCAAATTCGTTGGAATGTTTAGTAGTTCGCTTGCAGTTGAAACTTTTTGTAGGGTAGAGATAATTTTGAAAAATGTGTTTTTGAATTGCAGTAATCAGACATGGGGAGTACTACATTTGCAAATTACTGGAACGTTTTAACGAAATCGTTATAATAACATAACTACTGTACACGATATTTTTATTACAAGACCTTTAGGAAAGAAAATAAACAAAATTTGTGCACACAGAATATTAACGAAGATTTGTTAATGTCTTTGTGTATTTCCTAAAGTTGAACAAAATGAATTCAGTAATGGTACCCGACAAGAAGGGAAAACTTGTATTCTGAATTGTAATTATTCCATTGAGATTCTGTTGTATGCCATAGTTTTTCACACGAACCAACAGTTTATTTTGTCATATTATCCCCCACTTGTTTCCGAGAAAAAATATTTTTCAAGTTAGCAGTTCTTTTAAAGACTGACCTACACTCTAAACTTAAGGCCTAAAGGTTCCGGATTTAAAGAAATAAATATTTTGTAATAACAATAACATATGATTTTTTATTCGCCCAAAACTGCCGAAAGATTGTTTTCCAGAGCTGCCCGAAAATAACTAAAAGCGTAAAATATGTTTGGGGTATTTGTTTACTGTCTATTCTACATACAAAAGACGCCGTCAGAGGCTAGGTTAGGGCACTATGGAAAAGTATTTTTTATAACTGCCAAATATATTATTATTAAAAAAAAAAAAACACCCATTTCTCCAGTGTGTTAAGACAGTAAAACATACAGACAATCAGATAGGTTCTTTTAGAACAGACAATTAGAAACGATGTTTAATTGAAATATATTTTGTAGAATTAAAAAAGACAATTTGAAGAAGAATTTGAGTAAATATGTGTTGCTTGAATTAGATTAGCTTAGAATATATTGGCTACAGATAACAATAGGAGATAAGTTTTTGTAACACCAATAGTTATTTTATAACATAATAATTAAATTATAATAACTACCTATGTATTTTAATTTGTAATTCCACATCAAAGTATATTTTCAGGCAGTGTAAGACTTTCTGTTAGTTTCTGACTAAATTTGTACAGGTCTATGTCAAAGTTTAAAGAATATAATTTACAAAATATGAATTTAATGTTATGCTGCAGACATGTTAAATTTATGACTAGTCACTAGTTCAAGCCTCTATAGTGGTTTTCATTTCCCAACCATTGTAACTTACCTTTCTCTTAAGGTGCTTATACACTTGAGTTCTGTAAATTAGTTCGGTATGTTGAAGCTGCGTACGGCGTGCCCCGTTCCATCTTCTTTCGATTTTTTTCAACAAACTCTTTGTGCGTTCGCAGTTCAGCTTTGAATAGGAGCGCGAGAGGTTTTTTGTTTTTCGTGCTCAGGTGATTATTGTTTTTCGAGATATCTTGGTATTAACTCCTTTCATGTGTAAATAACATAGTATTGTTTTTTTTAGTAGTAATTCCATAATTACTACTTTTAATTTCTTCTTTAGTGATCAGAAGAAATGGTTAAACTTATCGAAATAAATTTCTTCTTTAGAATCCTCTTTACAAAAATCAAGTTTAAAAACCATTAAAAGCAGATGCTTTGGGGAGAAATATCAGCTGAAAATAATTTAGCGTACCACCGACGTTGCTGATTCTCTTTGCACCAAACTTGCTATCAACAATGCCGCACCAAATGATTTTCCACGCACGACGTACAAATGTACAACTACATTGCAAAATGACCACTGAATGAGCGTTTCCTATGGAACTTCAGACAACCAAGTGTATACTCACCCGTGTCGTATCAATGCAAATTTTGTTGGAATTAAATTAAGAAAGGTTTTGTAAGCAGTAAACTGTAAAAACATTAAAAGTCTATAGTTTTTACAAATATTCAGTGATTACTATTACCGATCAAAATATAATTTTATCTTGAGCAAATTTTTGAAATTTATAACCACGGATCTACGTTCAAGATCTGTTTGAGAATGCAATGATAGCAATAAATAGTAGTGTTTTGTTATCGCTTAAATTGTTGAGGAAGGAATAAAATATACTTTGGTATGTATAGAAAACTTGAACAATATCAAATGCTACGTTAACCAGCATTATAACGTATAATACTCACCTTTGCAATTGTGTATATAATAAGTAGATTTTTTTATTAGGTACTTAAAGATATGTTTTTTGTAATAAAAAAAACCACCGTCCTGAATTGAAGAAAGCTCTATTGTAATAGTTAATTTGTGTAAGTAAAACCATATCAACATGAAGGGCTTTAACCTTTGTAATATGTTTAGTATTGTGTATTCTGTATTCAAATTGTGATGTACATAGTTAATTAAAAAGTAATAATAGTAACAAAAATGTACCGTCCTTTATTTAATCTATTTGTGTTTCCCTGTGCAGTCGTGTATCAGTCCAAGCACAGTTGTGTTGGTAGAAGACTTGAAGTCGTCTACTGGTGGGCGTTTCTGTTCTTATTGCCCAACAAAAACGAGTTGTTCATTGGAAAAAAAGAACAGGTTAAGTTATTGATCTGTTACTATTAAGAGTGGATCGTTTTACTGTAATATTGGAACGAAGTTCCTAACGCTGGTTGTGGTAGGAGTTAACAAATAGAAAATGTAATGCGTAACGATTGCTTGATATGGCAATGACAAATATAAAATACGAGTAACGAAAAAGCGTTACAAAATTGGTTGCTATGGCTATGAATGTAATACATTCAAGAAACATGTGTTTTGATTCATCAATTTAAATTAAGAGACGATCGGTTCCGTCCGGCGTAGTTCAGATATTATTGTCAAGCGTTGAAATACATTCAATAAACTTCAAATGTTCGTTCATCAGTCTAACCCTAACCTAAATTTATTGTACGTATATTTGATTTATTTTACATGCCTTAACGGCAACATACATGCAATAATTTTAGGTTAGGCCTAGAAATTAATTTTAAGTCCAGGCCTAACCTAAAATTATTGTATGTTGCCGGTAAGACATGTAAATAAAATAAATTTAACATACACACAATAATTTTAGGTTAGGCCTAGACTGATGAACGGACATTTTATGTTTATTGTTGTAAATACTACAATGAATGGACGGTAAACACAGTCTATATAATAAATATAAATTAAACTTTCTTACAAGCTATAAAGCTAAAATTATGTAATGTTATTTTTAAGGGATATACAAAACTATTTACCATTTGATTACTTAAGTCAAAGGGGTGAAATGGAATAACTTCCCTTAAAATTAAATAATAATCCACTTACTTTTTCTACATTCATAAAAACTACTCAACTAACACACACATAACAGTACCACGATTTTTTTTAGAGAATATCGTCACCACAAAACTATGAAAGTCTTTTTATTGCTATTTCATTCACCACTTCCAGCACCCGATTAGCCCTACATTCGACCTACTAAATTTGAGTTATCTCCGTTTTATGACTCAATTATTAAAAACCATATAATATATCGTTGAATTAGTCTCAAAATGCTCTAACAATCTGATGTCTACGTTTTTTTTTTGAAAAATATATAGTTTTCTAGATATTCAACATTGGAAACTTTCTACTACCGCCATTTTGAAACGGATTGTTGCTGGAAAACAATTTTTTAAGTAAAATGCACCCTACTTAGATGAATATCCATACCCAGTTTCATGATTCTATCTTGAACTGTTTCCGAGATATTGAGGTATTTGTAAAAATCACATACAGACAGAAAACAGACCGAGATAGAACTCATGTTATATTGTACTAGGGGAAACCCCTGTGTGCTCCGCTCGCCAATCCCGTTGGAACCTTCTATACACATAATCATGTTACGTTTTCTTTATAATAAAGGCGTAGGATTAATAATAACCCCAAAGCTAAGATGGTAAATAATGTTAAATGTTTAAATCAAATTATTTCATAACAGCAGTTATAATAAAGGTTAAAAGAACCAGCAAGGCTCAGGTTTACATTTTAATAAAAACCTAAACTAAAAGTCGGTAATACAAAATAATTGCTACAAAGTTTGAAATCAGCTGCTGTTAATGAAAATATTTAGAGTAAACAGTTGTTTTATGTCATTTTATTCCATTGGTTGCTCTGGTAATGAATTTAAATACATTCAAGAAATATGTGCTGGTTCATCAGTCTAGGCCTAACTTAAGAATTTTTGTCCGACTAAATTTACAAATACTGTATCGCAATAAAAATGTTTTCATCAAAATGAATTATAGCCTATGTAACTCAGGGATGGTGTAACTTTTTATTAGTAAAACTATTTTTTAATCGGTTCTGTAGTTCCAGATATTACCCCCTACATACAGTACAAACAAATTTTATCTCTTTATAATATTAGTATAGATTATTTGCTTGTTTTTAGCTGACAAATAACCCCGTAAAGTTTCAGGCACTTGGAGCTGGACACCATGTATAAATAAGTCATTGTAAACTTTAAGGTCTATTTACACGGGTCATTGCTGTTTTGGATCCGTGTTTCCGTAACAACGTTTAGAAATTCAGGAAGCATGGAGGTAAACAATAAAACCAAACTGTCGATTCAAATAAAACATTTAATATACATTGAATTTTAAACAATTAAATACATCTTAATATTAGTGACAAAATGATATGTCTCTGTATGGAAACACAATCGACTGAAATTAGTAAATTATTTAGGAATGTGTGGGTCATTCAGTCATTCAAGGGAATGTGATAATACAATGGAATGGTTAGAACAGCTGTTTCACTTCTCCGTAGTTGTCAAACTATGTGTATAAAAATAAATTAAAAACAAACAAGTGAACATAACAAAGCTTAAGTGATAAATATTTTCCTATAGCTACTTAACAAAATACGTTTTTGCACCAGCATCAAGTAATTATACATCTGTTTTACTTTTACCGCACGGTAAAACAATACTTTGCAACCTAGAGGGCAAAGTAAACAGCCGATGTAGGCTATGTTTTGAAAATTTTGATTGTTACGCTGCTCTCGGTGCCACACGTGTGAACTACAATACTATCTGGAATGTACAGAATGTTTATGAACTATATTGTACTGTTAACACGTTTTTTTTAACAAAGCAGATCTTTTTCAAAACTAAAACACTAGTTTAAAATGCAGCTGCAGGAAAAGTCACACGCAATAAACTTTGGCGTATTTCGAGCGAAAAAACTCGACTTTGCACCCTCGATACACAAATATCTACTGTAGAACCCCTCTTAACCGGCCTTGGATCAACCGGTCCTTGGATTAATTGGCCTATCCCATGGAACAACACAGTTTTTTTTTCTCTTACAGATTATATTACTGTAACTGGCCAAAATCTCAAAAATTGATTGTTTGACGGGACATTTCCTGGAAAATTAAGCCGGGTGATACAACATGAGGTGTGCAATGTGTTAGTGTTGTGGCAGGCAGAACGGGGGAGGGGGAGCATGAGTTTGATTCCCCTCTTGCTTGCTGTATTTTTTTTTCTCTTAGAATCAATTGACAAAGCGGCATCCTTTGTTTATTTTTCTTCGTCTGTTGTTTTATTCAGGACCTTTACTGAATTTCATGGGAGCAAAATATGTAATATTTGTACCATACTGAGTAATGTGTTGAGCAGCAGAAGGATTCAATGGCGTTAGACGTGATGAGTGTACAAAAATGGAGAGGCTTGACTTTAACCCTGCAACTGTCAGACTACTCAATTTGAGTGGTCGTGGGGGCGTGTCACATGAAAACGATCAATTTTGACAACTCTACTTGTAATGAATATTTCACCCACTAAAAACTATCCAATCGCGATAAATCAAAAACCATTGGGAAGGAAATGATCTAAACTTTAATTTTTGCATTTACAAGTTTTTTCTAAAACGTATATTTACATACGTAATCATCGTTGCAGTTTTTTAGTTTTCTATTTTAATGAACCAAAACTACCTTTAATTCCAGTTTCTATGTCTTTCAATACAGCCCGCCCGGTATTTTTCTGAGTTATATCTGTATACTGAAGGATTCGTCACACTTTTACCTATCTGAAACTGCCATCCAATCCAAAATCGGACAAATAGTTCCAAAGATATGGAATTGTCTGTAAACCTTTGCAGTTGAGCAGATTTCAACCAATAAAACAACACATTTTGCGTTCGAGATATCTTTTATAATTCGAATTATTTCAATAGACTTTTTGATAACTATTTATAGACCAAAGTTCAATCTTTCATTTGGTGTAAAGCAAACTATATTTGACTTTTTAGATGTTATTCAAACAGCAGTTGAAAGTTCATATTTGCACAGAATTCATATTACCGCTTGAGTTTGCAAAACAAGGCTGTTTCCATTGTCTTCAACGGTCATATTTTGAATTTCCTTTGTCCGCACGAGGTTTCATTTGTTTCATCTTACTTTTGTAATTCAATTGATTCTAAGTAAAACACTTTTATGATGAGGTAATATACAAGTATACAGTTCAATTCTTTGATTTATTCTCTACACTTTGTTTTAATAATATTTCATTTTTGGGCAAAGCATATATTAGTAAATTACGTTTCAAATTGGGTGGTTTTGTTAGCAATCGTGTATTTGGAACACAAAAACTGGTGTTTTCAAAATAAGAAATTTGAAATCGATAAATGTTTTTATACAGTTCTATTTAGAACTAAATTACAAAACTTTTTTACATTTAACGAAAAAACTACAAAAAATTTTTACGACTTGTTATGTAGGCCTAAAGTTGAACTTTTTCCTTTCGTTACTGAACATTTTTTGCTTCTTGAGCTAATAACTTTTACAATTTTACATCAATAAATTTTTTAATTACATATATGGATTTTTTGAACTTTTCTCTACAAAAAAGGTACAGAACACTTTTGGATTGGTATGCAATTACTATATTTGGCGAATTTTTGAAAATATGCTTGCACACGCACCGAAATGACTTGGCGTTGCAAAACATTAACATGGACAGTTGTAGGGTTAAAAAAGTTTAATTTGTTGGTGTTTGTTTATGTATGTACATACAATAAAATGAGTTGCTATAACGTCTTATTTGCTTGTTTATTTATGAAATAAATAAGTTATTTTTGAACAAAAATCTATTTTTGACGGGAACATCAGACCAACCGGCCAGGGTCTCGGTCCCGACCAGATCGGTTAAGAGGGGTTCTACTGTATTAAGTTAAATCAGTTTGTTTTTTAAAATAACTCCCGCCATCATTATTCGCATGTGCGACTAAAAATGTTATTTTAAATTTATTTATTAGATTTTCAATAATTATACTAGATCTTGATATGCAAATTAGTTTCACATTATCTTGGATACACTTTCAAAAATAAAGAAATCATTCTTTTCCCATATTTTCAACAGAGGATCAGGTTATACTTTTTAAAACTATTTTGTAAATATTCACATAAAATATAATTATAGTATCAGATCTATATACTCCCTACATTAGATGATGCACAAATGTATGTAATTTTAAAAATATGGTTGCAATACTTAAACCCCTTGGCAGATATACACAAATATTCTTCTACCTTGTTTTTGCAAGTTTTACGAGTTTGGTACGGCACTTTTGATGTTTGCTTGCATACATTAAGAAGTTCCTTTTTCCAATGTATTATTTTATTATTATTGATTATTCGGACATTTGTGTGTTAAAATCAATAAACGATGTTTTGGGCATATCAATTAACTACCGTTATCGAGTGACTAAATCTAAGGGAACATAAACTTAGAGATCTAGGCTATGTTAACAAAAACAATGTGAAACTAAAATATACCCATTAACCATAAACATTTACATTTTTTTTAATTATTATTATTATTAGTTATAAGGACATTTGTATTAAAACATTATTTAAATTTTAATTCTAACCACCCTAATTTCATCAAGGAAGGAATAGTTCATTCCTTACTTGATAGAGTGTATAATATCTGTTCTGATAAAAACAGTTTAAACCGGGAACTTGCTCGCATCAAGCAGGATCTAAATTCTAACGGATATCCTCAGTCCATTATTACTAAATGTAAAAGAGCGAAAAATAACAAAAAAAGAGTCCAAAGATGAAAATAAACCTCTAGCTTGCATGACAATCCCATATGTGTCGGGAATATCGGAAAACGTTAGGCGCGTGGCCAGAAAATATAAAACATTTACAGCTTTTAAAACACAGAACACTTGTTAGGCAACATCTCGTCCAAACTAAACCTAAAAATGACACAAAGGAAACTAAAAACTGTATTTACAATATTAAATGTGAGTGCATTAGGCAATATATTGGTGAAACAAAAAGACCTTTAAACATAAGAATAAAAGAACGTAAGAAAAACTTGAGGTTAGGCCTAGTCGATAAATCGAAAATTGCTGAACATATTTGGTTCGAAAATCGTAAATTCAATTGGGAAGAGGCAAAAATCATACACCGGGAAAGTAACTTATATAAATGGAATATAATTGAAGCCTCGTACATAAAAGCTAGCGGACAATCCTATCAGCCAAACAAGCATAGAATAAGACCATTATGGCTCCCATTATTAAAGAACTAAAATTAGACTATAATATCCCTAGTACTAAAAAACA
>JAGFPH010010852.1:23064-37637 GCA_018207615.1 Philaenus spumarius
ATTAAAGAACTAAAATTAGACTATAATATCCCTAGTACTAAAAAACATGCTGAACTTTTACCTGTCGATTCTCCCCGTGGGGTATAAACTCGGTCGAGGGCTATGAAACTAAATTTAACCAACAATAGGCCACTCTCCTATCTGGCTGCTACTCCCACGGCTCCAGGCCAGTTGTTTGTCTGACACTGGCCTGTAAACACGGGGTTTGCCTTCAGTTGTGTATTTATATTATTGTGTTTTTTTTACTTCTCAGTTTCAGCTCTGAGATGTAGGCTACTATGTAGATGGTTAAGGTTAGTGGTATATTTTAGCTTTACTTGTTTTCTTTACATAGGCCTAGATCTCTAGGTTTATGTTCCCTTAGTCACTTGATAGCGGGAGTTGATTTATATTCCCGAAACGTTGTGTATTGATTTTTTAATACACAAATGATGGCAAATGTCCGAATAACTAATAATAAAATTGAACATCCATCATTAATAAATGATAACTTCAAACGGAGAACAAAATATATACCAGAACAGCTTACAATAAAATTGAGAGCAACTGCAAGTAACACGGCAATCAAAACATGAAGGGGTTAAAAACAATGATTTTCAAATGTGGAATAAATATAAAAAAATTTTTAAACTAAACATTGAATTTCTATTTTAGTGTCATTTTGTCTCTGTATAAAAAAAATGATGATAGAGACAAAAAAAAAAAAATAGTTAAAAATAATTTTGTCTTTACGTCTAGGAAATTATGTTCAATAATAATTATCAACAATAATAAATACTTTTTATATTTAAAAACAACAATTATTTTAAAGCAAGTTGCGCAATCTTGTTTTCTTGCAGGTTATATTTCCTTCTCTCTCTCTCTCAAAATGTTGAATAATTTAGTAAAGATTATAAATATATCTGACGCTTATTCTAATTTCCATCCTCACGTATACATGTCAAATACGAGGGTCGTTCAATATGTCCTTAGAAAATCCAAGAGATAGCGCTTGGATCACTGAAAATCATTTGTTTTTCGAAAGCATCATTACTCAGTACACAGCTGTTAAATTTTTAGCTTTATAGAACATGTGGTTTCATAGTTGTCGTCGATTGAAGCAGAGAACTTTAGTTTATTTTTAAAAAATGAAAAAAAGCGAGTTTCGAGCAGTGATAAAACATTTATATTTGAAAAGCTTAACACCTAAATTAATGAAAGTTGGATGAAGTTCATGGCACATCTGCCCCTGCGTTTGTCACTGTTTAGAATTGGGTAAATGAATTTTTTAAACGTGGCTGTACATCAACAACAGATGAACATCGTTCAGGACGTCCAGTAGAGGTGACTACACCTGAAATTATCGATAAAATCAACGATATTGGTGTTCAGCAATCGACGATTTAAAGTGTGTGAGATAGTTGAGGCCACAGGCATTTCACAAGGTACTGTGTTTTCAATTTTACACAAAACACTGGGTGTGAAAAAAGTTTCAGCAAGATGTGTGCCGCGTTTACTAACAGAGGAGAATAAACATGATCTAAGGTTGTTTCTGAAGCTAATTTGGCGCTTTTCCATCGCAATCCGGATGAGTTTCTGCGTCGATACACAACTGTGGTCGAAACATGGATTCATTACTGCACGCCAGACAGAGGAACAGTCGAAATAGTGGGGGGGGGGGCTCTGAACAAGAAGAAATCGCCTGGAAAAGTTATGGCCGCAGTTTTTTAAGATTCAAGGGGAATTATTTAAATCAATTTCTTGGAGAAAGGAAAAACAATAACTGGAGATTATTATGCATCGTTATTGCATTGGTTGAGTGAAGAAATCAAAACTAAACGCCCTCATTCGAAAAAGTCCTCTTTCATCAAGACAATGCACGGCCTCATTCCTGTGCAGTTTCAATGGCTAAAATCGTGGGACGAAGAAGTCATCTCTCAAACAGGTGCTTATTTTCGGTACCTTCCGAAATCTTACTTTTTGGACGGGTTAAGAAAATTGGAAAATTGCTTAGAAAAGTGCTTAGAGATAACAAGAGGTTATGTTGAAAAATATTAAAAAAGTAACACAAAATACTTTGTTTTTTGTATCTTTTTTTAAGGATTTATTGAACGACCCTCGTAGCTAAGCACAAGATTGGCTTGAAAACTTGCATAGTAAGTGTGAGCATAGTGAAACAGTAGGTTTTAATACTACTGCTCATTAATAGTAATTGCTATTACTTCACCATAGTGATTTAGTACAAAGTAGCGCAAGTAAAATAATTACCATGATGAGAGTAAATTAAGTTTATTATGTTCTATTGTCTAGCTGAATAGCTGCCTCCTTATAACAAATATTTAGAATTTGTACCTCTACCTCCGGCTAACATGCTGCTTCGTTCAGCTCGCAGCGGAAAAACTCGCTTTGCGAGTTTGCACCTTGCCCGTGCGGCCTAAGATTATGGACTGTAGTTCGCAAATCTGCAACCCTGCCTTGGACCAAAAGCTGCCACCACTATAAAATTGCCCACATGGATTTGAACCAGGTAATCTTTGATAATTTTACGTTTCGATCGATTTTTGGGGGGAACCAGACGGGCTATAAGGTGGTGTAAAAAAACAAAAAGTGCAGAATAGAGTCGACTCCTTCTAGTTCGGACGACGGATGGTCCGGACGACTTTTTGGAAATGAGTGGTTTATTTCCGGCCTAAATGTAGAATGTGTCTGTGTCTTTCCGGCCTAAATGTAAATAACCTCAGGTCAGTTTATGATTGCGTTCGTTTCAGATGTTTATGTAACTATATTTACAAATTCTACTTTTTTTTAATTGTAGATACGATATTATAGGTTGTACTTTACATGTGTAAAATCCGTCGGATGGTCCCGCAAATGTTTTATGAGGGTCCGAGGTGTCCAGATTAGAGGAAATTGACTGAATCTCCTGTATTAATTTTTTTTAGATAAAACCCCAAAAATGATCATTCTACCACAAAAAATCTCAAACATTTTATACTTCCGGTCAAAAACAAGCTTCCGGTTGGTGGATTTTTTGGCTGACAAACTCGTCCGAACGACTAAGAAAACCAACATGTGTGTACAAAATCTAACGTAAAATGCGGCCGTACGAGGGCGAGCACATATTTTAACATGTTTAACGACAAAGTCGTAAATCTCAGGATATCTAAAAATGTATTAAAACCAGTTAGTTTTGTAACTCGTGCAATATTAGTTTATCTGGTGTTATTTTACTCCAAATAAATGTTATTTTGTAAAAAAAAACATAGTTTTAACTTATTTGTTATTGGCTTACCATAAATCTATGAAATCAACCTTGTAAAATATGAAAGTATCCTAGTGATCGGCAGTTGTTGGTTGAAAATAAAAATAAAACTTGTATATCAAGCTACAGAAAACAAATATCCGCACACTTTACAGCAGAAAGGCTATGTACAATATTTCACATTTATATATAATTATTTTGTAAAGTTGTAATTTGAATTAGCGTATCTTACGACTGGAATGTTTAAACCAAAGTTTTAAAAATTAGACAGTATCGTACGATTGAAGTTGAAGTCAAAAGAATTGTGGAACTATTCCACGCTGTTTAGATGCTAGAGAAGAGATTGTTCCAGCATTATATTGTCGAATCCACTTGGCGGAGGGTGTTGGAAATTGTCCAATACTATGTCCAGAATCGCTCCATCGTCAACTGAAAACAGACATCGTACAGTTTTAAGTTTTTAATATCAAAATATTATTTTACGATATATTAGGCCTAGTATAAGTGAACCACGGCTTAAGAGGGGACCGGAGTCAGCCCAACCGCTCACGGCTCTGATCTCCAGTTTAACATGGGCAGGGTATAGTTTATATTTTTCTTACCGAAACCAGCACGTTCAGTAAAAAATCGTAACAGACAAATGATTTGTTACTGTCTTACGTATCAGCCTATAAAAGATTGTTTACTGAAAGTTTTGTTTTATATTTTTATTTTAAGAAATTTAATATCTATTTCTCCATAAGACTTCAACGTTTTTATAGCAAAACTAATTCTGTTGTAAAAATTGTATTTTAAAATAAGTATGTTTTAAATTTAAACCTACATCAACTTAAGTATTGTGACGTTAAAATTGTCGTCTAATATTTCAGTTATATTCAATAGAAGTATTTTATTTCGTCGTTTCAAAATACCTCTGCAATTAGAGTTTACAAAGTACATGGATCAGCAGCCGTAGCAGTTCATCCATGTCCCGCCAGGTTTCACTAGCGTCGCTCACCGGCAAGGAAGATTGCAAACTTCTTACAATACCGGTATCATTCTTATTTATATCAAAAGTTTGTGGTTTAGTTACTCAATACGACCCTTGAATAAAAGTCGCGGGTAACAGCTAGTATAACATATTTAGGAATAAGATCATTGAATTCGTACAGTGATTGGATATAAAAAATCAAACAAACTAAAACTGTAAATTTAATAATAGTTTTTTGTAGCAATTACTAACTAAGAACCCACGAACCTGAGTGCTTATAAACTTTGACCTGTGTGCACTATTTTCATTGTACATTTTTTATGCTCTATATGAGTAGACCAAGTAATATGTTTTGCTACTGGATTGTTTGTATTTAGTTTTCTTTAGTATAGGCATTCATTATTTTTTTTAATTGTTCTCATATTCTATGTACAATTTATTATGTTTTTACCAATGTTTTTATATTTTTAGTAAATAACTGCATTTTGTTACCATTTGTTAACTTCTCGGGTTTTCTTTATGGTAATTATTACTTTATGTGTTTTTTTGTTGTTTTTTTAGTAATATTTAAAAAATAAAATATATTATATAAAAAATATAAATATATTAAAAAATTCTTTTTCACCACACTACGATGTTTTCAGCTATTTTCAGAACGTCATTTGGAGGCCGAAAGTAGCTCTTTTCTGCCCTAGGGCCGTAAAGTCAGCTGTTCATTTATTCAATTAAAATATGAACGTATATCTCAACACAATTTCGTTATGAAATAGGCCCATATGTTTTCAAACTACACTGAGGTAAAACTGTACTTTCCATAGCTAAGCTAGTTTATAACATCAAAGTTTCATTTTAATGTGTGCTAAATAAATATTCTTTTTTAATTTTATATAGTATTTATTTTATTGTGTAGTGTGGTGAAAAATAGCGTTCGCACCACGGCCGAAAGGGTTTTGCAGCTCTCGATCGTTTCAAGTTCTCGACTCTGTATCGAACTTGAAACACGATCTCAAGCCTGCAAAACCTCATTTTCGGCCCAAGGTGAGAAATATACTATTACGTTTCATTAATTTTACTTTTGTTAATTTACTATTGTCATGTATTATATACTTTTGTACTTTTATAATCGATGTGTACTTCTAGTTTTAGTCATTTATATTTACATTAGTGAATAAAAAAATCATTTATTTATTTAAACATTTAAAAAACTTTTTTGTTATTTTTTTACCTTTTATATTTTGATCTGTTTAATGTAAAATGCATTTAAAATATGTCAACAAATAAAGATTTATCATAAATATAAATTGCAAATAAATAGGGGAAAGTTGGTCATGAAGAGCCACGTTGTAGTCGATTAGCCAGGAAGGTGGTTACAGCCAAACTTGAGTCTTGGGTGCTTGGGTCTATTGTGTCAGCTCAAAGTTGGGGACACGGCTGGCGCGCGGTGATGCGGCCCAATGAGTGAGTCATACTGCTAATCCCATTATACAAACAGAAGACAGCCTGCTTATTTTATTGAACTTGTGCTAGTGTTTTAATATTGTTTAAATTCTTCACAGTGCTCACTGAATACCAATTAATAGTTAGATTAATTTAATTTTAATAGAGTTCGAAGATGTTATTAATACGTTACAAAAATTAATTATAAATCTTATTAGTTTAAAAGTGACCTTAATAATAATGTATAAATAATTAAAAAAATTGGATTTTTTAGTTCATTGCCATGAGGTTAGTTGACATTGGCAATCTACGATGAACAAACCATTTGTATTTGAATAGTATTTAAAATTGTAGTCGTATCAGATGATTTCCCAAGGACGTGAACACTTGAGTATTTCTGTCTAAGAATGTGCTTCATCTGTAAGAATATTGACAGACTGGACACTCATGGATTTGTGAATAAAGGCTGACAGTCAAAACAAAGCCTGAAGGGCTGGAGCGGCGGCATAGCATACAGTGCAAATAGTCGGATTCTGAGAATATAACATGGTTACCGGAAAGGTCACATCCGTCTGAGGCAAGGAAATATATTTGACTACTGAAGAACTAACACTTTTTGTCAAACACATAAAAAGCTTATATAGGCCTATATATATTTTTTTTTTTCTTCAAAATATTTCGACATTTTATTATATCCAGTTAAATTTATCTAGTTAAATATGGAAAGAATAGTACAATAAATTAAATGTGATAACAAGATTGTGTAATATGACAGAAATTAAATGTAATTAATTATTAATAATATAGTAATAAATTAAGCATAACCTGTATACAAGAATATACTGGTGCCGCAACGCCATTCCGGTACTGCTTTTTTTATTATTGTTTTATTTTACGTTTTGTTTCAATAAATTTCCCTCAATCAAACTCATTCAACACTCGGTTCAGAATTTTATGTCCGCCAATCGCCCCCACACTTCAGTGCCTTGCGATTATGCGAGCCAACTATAATAAAGTCTCCCACATTATCCCTCAGCTCGAAATTAAAATAGGACAACAAGGTCTTGGGAGCACCAGGCACCCTTTTGCCAGCCTCGCGGCATGTCTTTGAAACTAGAAAAGTTCTACAAGAATTGTATTCTGTCTGAACTTATTGGCCATAGAATATGCAGGCCGATGCCCATTAGAAACCCGACGTACATACTCAATGCAAAGAATAAAGTTGCTAATAAAACATCCAAGATCGTTGTTAATGGAGATATTAGAGAAGTAGAAGAACTGTCCGAAGCTGACATTTGAATTATTATTTCTTCAATTGTCTTATTATTATTAAAATTTTAGTCTTATTGTAGTATTATTATTATTGAAATGTAGTATTATTATAGTCTTGTTATTATTTACTTGTAGTCTAATTGTTGTATTATTGTAGTCTTATTATTACTTAAATTTTATAATTTTATTCAAATCAATTGCTAGGAAAAACTATTCATGTAGGCAATAAGCATGATGTAACCATAAAGAGTGCTTATTTACTTTTTGATTTTTTAAATAATTGAAGAACACTACTTTGGTGTGTTCAATAAAACATAATTATTTTACACAACGATATTTAAGATGATTTAGGTCTTATTATTACTTTATGCTATTCAAATTAATTACTAGAAAGTTTTGCGTGAAAGTTTTTAAAAACCCAATATTGTATGAAAAAGAACAACTTTTGAATTAGTTTTTTTTCTTCCATACAAATGATATATTTTTTGATTGCGGGACCAGTTATCATAGTTTGCAGCGAGTAGTTTTTGTGTCAAGTAGGCGTGACAAGTCAAGTGGTTTTGTGTGACATAGCTTTATCCAAATCCCTTCCAATTTTACCTGTTCCGTTTGTTTGGAACCTTTGACAGTAATGGATGGATTTGACGTGTTTAAATTATACCCCATCCAAAGTCAGCACGCCTTACAATTTCAAAGAAACACAACATAAATAAAATACATCTTAAATGTAATAATATGAAACATGATAAGGAAACAAATATAATATATATTACTTCTGATATTAGGTCTGTTATATCCTAAGGGGGCTACTTTCTGAGACACTGCAAGCAAAGTTAATCATTATGAAAAGGGACCTCTTGTCGCACCCATGTTATTTCTCCATAGCGACAAGCGGTCCCTTTTCTCAGACCTGACATCTGTTGCTTGGATACCATTTTTCAATTATTTCTCGACTACTTTACAATTGATATTAGCTTGTAAATAAGGAGTTGGGCAACAAAAATCGATATTTTTCACCCTTACTACTTATTTTGCCTATACTGAAAATTTTACTCTCCCGACAAGAGTAGTTAACTGTGCATCTCTCAACTCGAAACTCGGGTTTCAAAGCTTCATGGTTTTTAATCAATCGAATCGATGTAGCGACGCTGTGTCTTAACGCTAAGCCATTTACGATATATTTCGTATGAGTTGACTCTCAAAAAATAAACCAGTTACAAACTCATAAACTTTAGTGTTTTGCGCAGCTGGACTTACCATATAGAGCTGGATACACTGTTCCTCTGATTCCTGTGATGGGCCTCTCTATCGCTTTTCCATTGACGTAGAAGTTTAACTCAATGTGATCGTATGTTACGCCCTGAAACAGAAAGCAATGGTTTTGGTAAATTAGATTTACACTTTTAAGTGATTTTAAGGCATCTATTAATGTTGCAGTAAATAAATCATTGGCCTACACTCAACATCTTGGAAACAAACAGGGCTGCAGAAAATGTTTCAGTACACCAAATTTCCCCGGAATACGCTTTTTTCATTAAAAACTACCCTATTCGCAACAGCCGGCCGTATAACCCCACCTCTGCACCCAAATACATGCAAAATAGGTAGGGGCATAAAATATGCTGTACACATTTTATTGTCTCTTCTGTTTCATGATCCATAGGCTAAATTTAAAAAAACTCATAAAATATATTAAAATATGCTAAGAAAAATAACTAAACAATTATTACTATTGCTGTAAAACTATATTTATTTAAAATAATAAACCTCATATTTTATTAAATCATGTAATTATATTTATAATATTACTAAGATAAACATAACCTATAAACCTTATCAATAGAAGACATGTAATAATGGCCTATTTGATGAAAATCCAGCTTATGACCCAGGAATGTGTACTAATCTGTAAGTTGTATGCCTGATTCCAAAGTTTTTCGCGTTTCTCCGAAAGTTTATATTTTTGGCAATAAAGGAACATTTTCTCAGCTAAAGTAATTGTCTGAATTCATTGAAATTTTTACACAGTCATTTAAGTATATTAACACATAAGCTGAGTTTTTTTTATTAAAAAATAATAATATTTACATACTTTAAAAAAATGTAGTACGTATAATATTTTAAACTTTAAATACTACTTAGTAAAACATTTTTTTACCATAATCATTATTAATACCTAAATTAAATATTAGAACACCAGCTCTGTTAGCAGAAAGTCAAGAATAAGGAAACTGCCATTCATCGACCGGAACAAAAATATTGTATCGGCAGTTCGGCCGTACGATATTTTGTGCAATGCAGATTAAATAGGAACCCTGCCCGACTTGCAGCAGAAAGCACATAACACCCTTTGCAAACCTTGAGTTGTGGGCTACTTCGCTTCGCTCGCAGCGTACAAACTCGGCCGTCGGCCTCGGATTAAAAGATGCCCCCACGGTAAAATCACCCACTTGGATTTGAAGCGGGTACTTTTATGGTATTTTACGTTTTGATCGATTTTGGGGAAACCGAGTGAGCTATAAGGTAATAATTTTGTAGATAAAATCCCAAACAAGTTTTATTCTAGTACGAAGAATCACAAAAAGATAGTTACTTCCTAAAAAAACGTATTTCCGGTTGTATTTTTTTTGGCTAACGAACTCGTCTGAGCGTCTTGGACAATCAACGTACGTACCAAATCAGACTTCAAATGCGGCCTTTAAGAGTGCAAACACACATATACATATACAGGGTGTATCAGGAAGAAACGGAAAGAATTGCAGGATGTGTTCTACTGGTGAAAATAATGAAAAAAGTTCATATAAACATAGCAAACGCTTCGTTTTCCAGATATCCGCCATTTTGTTTTTTGTACAAAATAATTCATATCTAGAGAACGGTTTGACTGATTGAGTTCAAACTTGGCATGAAGTTTAACCTGTCAATGATATATCTCAAGAAAAATGAACGATTAAATCCAATCATGTGTTTCAAAATGGCGGCGGTTTGAAAATTTCAAACCTAAATTACTCCAAAACTGTACATTTTAACGAAAAATGTCAGGACACCTTTTTTGTAGCCCTTTGATTCCCTACCGGATGGTCTAACTGTCAAAACAATCGGATGAAGGATAATAGCTAAGTTAAAAGGTAATGACAACAAATGTCCATACAATATTGTAGTATTTACTGTGTTGGTATAGGATGCCGGGTTGAACAAACCAATTAGTACACATTAATTAACTGTTATCCTTCATCCGATTGTTTTTAAAGTTACACCATCCGATAGGGAATCAAAAGGGCTACAAAAAAGGTGTCTTAACATTTTTCGTTATAATGTACGATTTTGGAGTAATTTAAGTTTGAAATTTTCAAACCGCCGCCATTTTGAAACGCATGATTGGATTTAATCGTTTATTTTTCTTGAGGTATATCATTGTAAGGTTAAACTTCATGCCAAGTTTGAACTCAATCAGTCAAACCGTTCTCTAGATATGAATTATTTTGTACAAAAAACAAAATGGTGGATATCTGGAAAACGAAGCGTTTGCGGACCTATGTTTATAGGAACTTTTTTCATTATTTTCACCAGTAGAACACGTCCTGCAATTCTTTCCGTTTCTTCCTGATACACCCTGTATATGCAATAGCAAAATGACATATAATCCCTCGGTAATAATTGCTAGTGCCAAGACTTACATTTAACTTAATCCATTTTAGGTAAGCCAGTGCCCTACTACAGAAATCGAGTTTCGCCCAACATATTATTGATAAGAACCACATGTTTAATAGCATCGAAGAAAATATGGATATTTTGCACTTCTGCCATAAAAACCGCAAAATGTTGTAAAGAATACAAAATATACAAAGCTTTAAAAAATACACCTGATAATGTCTTAAATGATAAACAAAAATTTAATTCAAATACCATTTCTAGCCTGTTAAATAAATATTCTATGAACACAGACATGTTGACATAAGGTGAAGGGGAGGGGGGATAAACTGAAATGCCTAAGTCTATCCTAACTCTCGGATTCACATGTGAATGACGAAATGACTTTCACTTTCTTTAAAAACAATATTTTAAATGTTTTGTGTCTATGTAAATGTTGTGTGAAATGGTTTTAACGATGTTCAGCTGAACGGTACTTTTATACAGTGCAAGATTTGAGAATGGTCTGATTAAGAGACTGAAACCGGTCATCCACAAATAAAGGAATAAGAATAGATTTTTTCAAAAGGTATGTATCTAAATTATTATTAACTTAATCATTTAAGTACTTAAAAGCTTTTCAATAATTCTGTTGAAAATGCGTAAGGTTTACTTTCGTAATATTAGAAGCAGTTTCATACGAAAGTATGATTGTTAATAAAAATGAATAGGTTTTCTTTACAATAACAAATTTAGCCTGCAGAAATTTATTATAAGGAGTGTATATTAAACTACAATCAAGATTATTTCCTAGATTTTGAGGTTAGAAATCAATAGTTTTTCAACGGAATATTTTCCTACGCACTCACCAATATATCACCTTCCACAGCGTTGTTGGTAACCCTGTTTATCTCCCCACCATTATGACGCTGCGTTCCGTCGCTACACAACACCCAAGACTCGGCGTCGTTTCCACCCGGAGCAGAGTTCATGTTTGTCTTGCGTGTCGCCAAACCGACTCCCCAAATACCTGGACAACGATATTCATTCTATACTTATACATTGAACATAATGTTAAAGCTAACACATTAAAGACCAAGTACATGGTTTTTGGTTTAAAGCCTGATTAAGAACAGGGGTGCCCAAACTTTTTTACCCAAGGGCCAAACTGTTACGTCTATGTTGACAAGCGGGCCAACGTACCGGGGGGGGGGGGGTTCCACACTCCCCAACTGAAAGGGGCCTATAGGGGAAAGAAAGAAGATATACCGGAGGTCAACATAGATGCAAATATTTGGAGCTCATTAAAGAGATCTTTCCATCAATGTTCCTCTTCATCACTTAACACCTTTGCACATGATTTCTTCAAATCCTCTTTATCCCAAGTTCGCAAATTGTATATTTGATATAGAAATTCAAAGCTTTTGCTATGATTTTACATAAGCTGGAATCTTTCTTTCAGTGATGTGGTTGCTTTGTCAAGCACAACATTAAAAAAAATGACTGAAAGATCTTTTTGCTGCCCTAATAGGTTTACTATCACTATACATTTTCCTTCAGCGGACTTGAGTTTCCTTTTCAAACTCCTCAGCACTAACTCCGAGTTTGTCTGCAAGTTTTTTTGCATGTGTAATAACACATTGAATCCACCATCAGACCTCATGTTTTTAATAAACCCTTGGACACTTTTGATAAGATTCTTGAGCTTTGTAGATCAGAGGTTTTTTTTGTAACATTTTACTAACCGTATTTATTTTAAACAGTATCTCATGCCAGGTGACTATTTTGTTAATAGAACTGGTATTGACAATGACAACTCGTCAACGTCAACATTTGTATTATTATTATCATCAATTTGAACTTTTGTACAAGAGCCAGCTAGACGAAAAAACCAGCTTAGAGCCTTTGCTTGTCTCCCATCTTCTTTCGACTTTTGCAGCTTTCTTTTCCTATAAAATTCTCCAGATGGTTTATTTATCGTCAGCCATTATTATTAGATGAAAACCACTATTTTTACAAAAACACACATCAATTACAAACGAACGTCACTATAAACAATTCAAAAAATAAAACGATTCAGTACAGAAACAAAACTGTTGACGAATGACAAGTACCTAGGCTGGCTGTACGTTTGACTGACGTGAAAAAACTGAACGAAGCTGCAGCGGGAGTGATTGTCCATTTTAGTAGGGAAAGGCTGTTCGTTCAATGTCCTACCGCTCTTCGTTCAGCTCACCACATTTGCCGCCAGGAGGACATGTCCATTTGAATGGGAAAGGTGTGGTTGTGTTAGTCGTTATATCGCCAACCAAGCAAAGATTCAACCTCATTAATATATTGTATAGTAACATTTTCTATAAAAAATTATCGTCCTTAAAACAAAAATTTATCTTTCCCGTTTTTCCCAAATTGGCAGCCCCTTACATTGGCCCCTTCTGTGCATAGTTTGCAGAATTCAAGATAAATCGGAAAACAAGATTTCGTTGGTTTTTTGGCCACCATTTTTAATCGGTTAAAGATATGGATGTGCAAATTTGGTTTTCTCAAGAAATTCAACATCGAAATGATGAATCACATATGACCACATCCCCATTTAAAAAAAAAGTTACATTCAAGATGGCGGATAATTTTTTTTAGATATGCCTTACTAAATATTATTTAGCACTTATTTATAAAAGTGCCTATTTATGGAAATTTGTAAGAGTATGTCTCATGTTTTTTTTTTTTAAAAAAGTATAGTAGTATGGAATTTTGTTATTTTTTTAGGAAACCCATTTTTCCCCCTTTTTTAGCTTTTAGTCATAAACATTTTTATTAGAAAGTAGCACTGTATTTATATTTAAATGTAAAACCTACAATATATTTGCTACATCTATTCTGTTTTACCATTAAACATCAAACAACTTAAAACTAACACTAGGATATAAGGATGAGAAATTTTTTTAGATAATGGACTTTTATCTATTAACTTTGTCAAATTATGTCTTTATAACATTTAGAAGAAGCCTTTAATTAATTAATATAAATGAAGGAACCTTTAAGAATGAAGGCCGATTATTCAATGTTAAAAAAAAGTAAATAAACAATAAAGGAATTAGAATTGGTCTGAGGATGGTTATATTATTTGGCTATCCCACTATCCCAAAGTAATTTGAATAAAATAAATTTTTAGCAGATGTAATATCTCTCTCATTGTATATTTTTTAAATATGTGTTTAATTAGATATCTATATATAATATAAGTTTCTTGTTCATATGGCTTGATTAATTTCAATAGTTTGGAAAGGTTATCTAGATTTCTACACTTAAGCTCTTCTAGGCTATATGAAGCTGTCTCAAAGAGGTTAGGTTTTTGTTTAGAATGTTTCAAATGAGCTAGGCCAATGTCTTTTAGGTCTAACATAGGTTCTTTTACTTATAGGCTATTGAAATATTTGTCTTAGATGTGATTGGAACGTTATACAGACACAAATTGATGTAGTAAAATAACAAACTAATAAACTCTTTAATTTATTTTATTAGGGCTGAACTTAATCTAGCCAAGCCTATTCAAAAATTATTAACGTATTAACATATTTTTGTAAAAATACAATTTTAATGTAATTTCACGTCATTACTTGTTTATATTTGATAAAAAGTCAAAACAATGGATAAAAGTAAAAAAATCAGTTGACATTTAAGATTATAAGTAATATACTGTATACTATAGATGGATTTATTAGACGGTGACCGATCTATTTTGAGTACTTGTGCGTGAGAGAAGGAGACAATGGCGAGGGAAGGTATAACCTAACTCTACTCCCCGCCCCCTCGCACCACCACGATTAAATTAATTACATACAGTTACAATAAAACAATGTTAACGGGAATATTAAAAGAATATTATAACTACAGGCATATAAATCATATTTTATTATAGAAATTAATGTTAAATATTAAACAACCAACCATAATATAAAAAAATCAGAGTGTTACAACAAATTTTAATACCTTTACTGATTAGGCCTATAAATATTACTTTCC
>JAGFPH010010853.1:0-16053 GCA_018207615.1 Philaenus spumarius
TTAATGTATAATGTATAAAAGAAACTTGTACTTTGTTATTTCGTAAAAAGAAAAAATATTATTTTAAATTTGTAAATTGATAGTTTAAAAAAAAAGAAGAAAATATTGTAAAAAAAGGGAGATGTCATGAAGTTGGCAACACTGTAGTTGAAGATGGACATGACGTCAGACCACAGACAAGGCAGATTAAAACTACATGTTCTACAAGCTAGTCGTGTTTTAATTTAATGTCTCCTAAAACCAATGTCACTAAACATGACACTTTCAACGGTAGCATTTCCATGAGAGAATGTCAAACTCAACTTAACAACTTCCCAAAGTTCTTGATAGGTTCAAGAACATCATCATCAAACATGAATAAAAGTCATCTAGTCTTGAAGAAGGCTTGCATTTTATAAGTAGGTTTTAAAATTCAATTTCAAAGTAGTATGTGCCTCACTGTAAAGAACATTGTACTGAGCTTTGGCATGTTCAGCAAAGACATCTGAGATTCTGTTTGCAGTAAAAAATGATTCTAATAATATGTTCACTCTTAGTTTTCCTTGCTCCGGTTGGAGAAATATTATGTACCAAAACTATAAGTACAACATGAACTCATTTTCACAAGAAATTATAGAATAAACATATCAACTTACCAATTCAAATTAGGTTCCACTTCATTTTAGCAGAATAACAATACTGATAAGTTTGTATTCCTTTGTCATCTGATCTTCCAGTAAAAATAATACTTTATTACAAACAAATAAAATTCCCTGACTTTTCAAAAATTATACTTTTTTTCCCTGACCTGCGGTATTTTTATAAGTTTTTCCCTGACTTTCCCTGACTTATTAAAATTTCCCTGACATTCCCTGACTTTCCAGAAAGTGTGAACCATGCTTAACCAAAATTCCCTGACTTTTCCCTGATTTTTCCAGAAAAGTAAAATTCCCTGACTTTTCCAGGTTTTCCCTGTTGCTAGACACCCTGATTAAGGTCCAAATCGACCCACCTCTGAATTTTATTTTAAATTATTGTTATAGATCACTGGAAATAATTTCTACAAAATAAATTCACGATATATCGGGAACTATGCAACCTATCCCACAAAGTTGATACCTAGTAGAAACTAATTTCATTAAAAAAAAAACTAAGGTAGAAAAAACATTCTATCGTGTAAAACAATAAATTTATTTTTTTTAAATACGACATAACTAAATGTTCTTTACAGAATAAATCATACTTAATAATTTTACAAGGAACTTTGGAAAAAAAAAGTTAAACCTAAAATATTTTACAAAAGCTTTAAAAAATTACCTAACTTAAAAATTATTTAATACTAAGAAAAACATCATTTTTTAGATTTTTTGGCGCCAGCAGTTTTCTTTTTCTTTGTTGCCGGGCTAGCGTACTTAGCTTCTGATTGACACTGGTTTTCCCGCTCTTTCTGCCGTTTAAATATCGCCATAGCTAGGCCGCTTTCTAGTTCGTCTTCTTTTTCTTCTTCTTCGTTCAATAAGCTACCGTACGATTTTTTCCTTATTTGAAACACTTCGTCAGCTTCTTTGGCCTCTTTCTCAAACTAAAAAGTAAAATATATTTAACATATTATTGTAGTTTAACAAATTTATATTAGACAGAATAAACTTAGAACACAAAATCTCACAACTAATATGTTTATCAACTCAAACGCGTTTCAACGACGAAGTCGCCATCTTCAGTGATGCAAGAGCTACAATAGTCAAACTATAATACAGTCAACTCCCTATTAAACGGGATCGGTTTATACGGGTTGCGGCTCAACCGGGATCGTCAACCGGTGGGGCGAGACGTGAAAAAATGCGGGTGACAGGAGGGCGGGCGGCCTTGTAGCAAACGAATAATGATTAACACGAAACTGATGCTACTGCAATCACTAGTAGCAGTTGTATTATTGACGTAACATCTCTAGCCGAAAGTGACACACGGCACAGCTCTGAGTTACGTCGAAGGCTTTCTTGACTATTTAGACGGTCAAGGTGATGCATTATTATGTGACAAGCTCGTGTTACGAAAAATAAGATATACAATTTTGAAAAAGGAAGCAAACGCGAATAAACAAAAAATTCGGACTATTTTAATTGTGTTTGAACATTGTAAATAATATATTGCTGTACTGCTACTTCAATCTAAATAATGCAGTGTTTTTATTTTTTTATACGTTTTAGGAGTGATTATAAAGGTACAGTATATCCATTATGTTTATAATTCTTGCATAATACCTTGTATTTGTGTCCTATACTATAACGAATTGCTTTAACCAGGATTTCATATTATCCGTGAGTGTCTTGCCGGTAACTATCCCAGGTAATCGGGAGTTGACTAACCAACACTAATGTGTTATATTAGTTATAATTTGAGTATTGTAGCTTGTGCATCACTGAAGATGGTGACTTTGTCGTTGAAACGCGTTTGAGTTAATAAACGTATTAGTTGTGAGATTTTGTGTTCTAAGTTTATTCTGTCAAGTATATCTTCTTTAGGATTCTTAAGTTCAACGGGCTTATGGATCTTGACAAGGGTAACTGAGGGATCAGCATCCTTATGTGGGAGCGCAACAAGCCCTAGAGGCTGACGTGCATAAGGTTCTGGACCGCCCACAGAAGAAGAAGATATCTTCTCACAAGTCAAGCTCAATATTTATTTATAAATTTATAGTAATTAGCAAAACAAAAACGTAAGGTTTGTATGTCAAAAAGTGCATGTGATATAGATAGCGCCAAAACCTGAACAAATTCCACCTGCAATCCAAAGTACTAACGCACACACTTAACAGCACCCTATCTTCCCCGGTAAATCCAACCAAAACGGAAGTAAGATTAGATAACTCATGATTGGCCGAACAGCTACAGCTAGGTGCAAGTTTAGTCTAACTTTGCGTCCGAAACTCACAACACTGAACTGGCGAGACCACAAGCCAATCACAGCCCTCTAACTCACAAGCTGTGGTTGGAAATCTGTATAAAACGGGCCAGAACCAGGCCTAGAGACAGTCTGCTGTGTGAATAGTGCGTGAAATAGTGTGGTGGGAAACTCTTAGGGAGGAGCGAATACTGCCATGAAAAACTGTTGAGAGAGTAACATCTAAACCACAACTTTCAACATTGTTGTTCCATCAGCAAACAAAATAATAATCTAACCATTAAAGTCATCATAGAATTCAAGTCATCATTTAAACTATAAAAATCATCAAATTAACAAATCAAAATCATCAGAGTTCAAGTGAAAAGTGGAGTGTAAAATTCATCAAAATAAAAGTGCAAAGTGGGAGAGAACCAGCAATTATGTAAGTAGCTTTAATATTTCATTCGGTTGTAAGACAGATCTCTAGGTTAGAAAGAAAGCAGACAAAATTATAACCAGAGCATTATGTCATAAGTAATGATAGTAATTAATTCAAATAATGATTAATCCTTATATTATATTATTTCTCAAAGAGGTTTTTTTTTTGACGCTAAGCGATAACTCCCTTAATTTTTCATCAAAATGAATTATTCAAGCAGTTCAACTAGCTTATGTTCCCTGCTATTGATGAAAAATGGTACTATATATGAACACATAAATTACACGTTGAAACTACGTAACATATTAACTACATAGAGAGATTGCCGCTAACTGATGGGCCTCAGGTAGGCACGGCTCCATTCCCCTTTGTTGTTTTCTTCCGTTAGTCATTACAGTACGTGGTGGGGGTTTGCTATTTTTAATCCAGCCTGTCACAAATTCTTCGAAACCCCTATCGCTTCCAAACCGTGCAAAGCCAGGGTGTGTCTATTGGTCACTGAAAAGTCGCGGATTTTAGTAAGGGATCACGGAAGTCACATATTTTGCTGAAAGGTCATAGAAATAAATTTTAAAAGCCTAAAACTAAATCATTTTGTACATAAAATATTTATAATATAAGCTCTCTGAGCACTGGATTGTAACGAATATAAAAAAAAGGTTCCGTATATCTACACTATCACATGAGTGACACGCTGATGTTATTGCGATCACAGCCCCAGGCTTCAAGATGATAAAATATTTTTCCTATAACATGATTAGTTTTTTATAAGAAGTATCTAGCCTTTAAAATAATTTTGAGCATATATGAAGCAGAGTAATTATGTGTTTTATTTTGTTTCAATGTCTTTTTTGCCGAAGAAACGTGAATATAAACAGGAACAGCGTTCGGCAAGCGGGGAGTATAGGCGTAGTAGGGAACAGCGGAGTAGACAAGTTGCGGCGTAGTGATGCGCGATTGTTTGATGCTTGAGATGTTTGAACAATCGAGATAATCTACTAAAACATCACGCAATCGCGTATCACTAGTTGGGTGTATTACTAAGAGAACTAGATATAAGTGATTTTAAGTTTTACAGAATAAAGACTTTGTATATAGAAACTCGATTTTAAAAATTTTTACCCTAAAAGTCACTGATTTTTATTTCTGGGAACTAGTAGACACCCTGAAAGCGGTTTTAAATCGAACACCTATTTACAAGAAATTCAATGTATCTTTTTCCAAAGACTTCAATTTGTTCAAATAATCTTCATTAAGTGGAATACGTGTTCAACAACAACGAAAGTGTTAAACGGTCCCTTTAACGTTTTTAAAGGACGACGAGAGCACATTGTTTTGAATCGGTTCCATTTTTAGGAGAAATTTTGATTGAAATGTTTGTTTTTTACAAGTTTATTGAGCAGTAGATTTTTAAACACTGTTTTTAACGGATGCAAAGCCAACAGACAGAGTAGTCCGGGCTTAAATCACTCATAAATTACAAAAACTGCCATTTTTAATGAGTGTCAATTTTCAAGATGATGGATCTTCAAAGGATGGACTATCGGGTCTGCCGGACTATTGAGTGCCGGGTTATCGAGGTCTTACTGTATTACAATTCAAAATAACCACAATAAAGGTGAACAATCTTAATCTTACATAGTAAAAACACCTCAATAAACATCTCACAATAATCTTACATAGTGTAGGCTCCTATAGTCTAACAAACTGTAGATTCTACAGATAACATGAGTACCACATACTTGTACCGAGTACTAACATTTAACAAATAAATAACCATCCAATAACAGTTTACTACCCAGTAAAATTATTACATTGTAAATGAGAAAGATCTAATAATATAATTCAAATATATTTACTATTCGCCGGCGTTTATTCTTCTTCGCCTTGGCCTCGTTGGTGAAAGCTTCGAAAGCGGGCACTTCCTCACTGTCTATCATTTTCTGAATAGCTTCACGCAAGCGTGGTTCTTCTTCTAGTTTTGTGAACGGTACGGACTCGAAAATATCATCCATATCGCCTTGACTGTTTACGTAGGCTTGTTTCAAATCGGACAGTTCTTCTGCAGAATCTATTGGGGCACAAACAGATTAAATGAAAAGAAGTTTTAAAGCATAGAAACAGAATTTAATAATTTTATGAACTAGGTTACAAATTATGATGGTGCATGCAATAGCAGATACGTTGGATGTAATAGCAGATATGAATAGTATCCTACTGATCCTGTCGAAAACAATACACTATCGCACTCCTCAAAGAAGTTTCATTTTTCAGTTTGATATATGCATTTCACTCACAAATAAAATCCCTTTTGGCACTCTAGTAATTCAATGAATACTCCTTGCTCACACAAAGTTTCTGTTGGATGAGTTGAATACATACGTAATTCACAGCGACAGCATGTTGATGTGACCAATGCTAAGGTCGGGAGTGTTTAATGAGCACCGATCAAGGTCCCCAGGACACATTTTTGGGTGCCATTAAATATTTCATGTATTATGCATGTAAGTTTTCGCACTCTAACGGCAAATTAGGTAAACAAGTTAGTTTTCTAAGTTGCTCAAACGAGTTCGTTAGCCAAAAAATCCAACAACCTGAATGTTTTATGACTGGAAGTAATGATTTTTTGTACAACAGAAACTTTTTGGGGGTTTTACCTAAACAAAATTGAATGTAGGAGATTATTCTGGATATTTTGTTTTTTTTACACACCCTTCTGGTTCCCTCAGAAAACATAAAATACCATAAAAGTACATGGCTCAAATCTACGCACGGGATTTTACACACAACTTTATCTGCTGCGAACGGAGCGATGCTGTCCATAAGCCGAGGCCACAACGTTAAAGTTCAATCTCGTTGGCGAGTTCTTCCAGTGCGAGCAAAATGAAGCAGCGCGCTAACTAAGACTGGAGTGTAAACAAATTCTACTAATATAATTCGTACATGCAGGTAACTATTCAGCACATTTGTGAGTAGACCAATTTCTGAAATAGTTGAAACCCTAAAACATATAATCTTAATTTTAGAAATTCGCTTTAATCACGTCAGTGGTTCAATTGTAACGGCAGTCAAAATTCTAGATATTCTGCGTAAAGTATACTTAAGAAATTATGGTCAAACTTCAGGACTACCCACATGAGGTACCCCAAATGATCTCACTTTGGATCATCTATGCAAATTGCATATGACATAAGTCGGATCACACGTTCTTGGCACTTGGGTTATCGCATGAAAACCTAGTTGTTACCCCCTTACCCATCACTCAGTACTGTGATAAATATGCTTTGCACAAAACTGTAGCCTCTAGCCAGGTGTTACTACCCTCTATTATAAGCCTCAAGACAGACCCGTGCGTAAACCACTAGTGCCAAGAATGGTTGATCCAACGGTAAAGAAAGTGGCAGCTCTAATTACAGAACATGATCACCTTAGAAAATGCATCCAAAGAATGGGCATTTTAAGCAGTAGGAGCCGCAGAAGTCAAGAGTTATTATTGTGTATTTGTAACTGGCGCGATACCATCACAGTGTTTCTGCTTGCCTTTATATACCGGGTGTCCCACGAAGAGGTCCCTATTTTTGAATTAATATATTAGATGCACCGAACACTCTACAAACCTGAAACTCAACAGTCCTAACATACACATATGTAAAAGAAATACACCTGAGTATCAGTTAATTCTGACACATTAGGACAAAATGGCGGGATATCAAAGAAATAGTACCTTTTCGTTAAAATAGTTTTATTTGCTTAATTGTTACAACATAATTATTGAATTATAACGATGTTACTAAGCACTAAACAACGTTAGGGAATTAAAGATATAAGTAACTCATAAATAAATTAAATCTATTTGATCCATAAACCTTATTCAAACTGATGTCCATCGATCGAAATGCACTGATGACAACGAAATAGAAAACAGTCATACGCTTTGCTGAACAACTCTCGAGGTATCAACAACAGTTCCTCTTCGATCAACCTCATTAGTTCATCTTCTGTCGCAATGTTATGACAATAAACCTTCTCCTTCAAAAAGCCTCACAGAAAAAAGTCAAAAACAGTCAAGTCTGGAGACCTTGGGGGCCAGTCCATGAAGCTGCTGCCACGACCTATCCAACGGTTAGGAAGATTTGGGTCCAAAACTGCTTTGGCCACATTAGCATAATGCGGAGGAGCTCCATCCTGTTGGAAAAAAACGTCTTTCATCTCAGGCTGAGAAAGATGAGGAACTATGTGATTGCTTAAAACTGATGCATACCTTTCTCCAGTCATTGTTTGTCGGGATATGTCATACGACAAAACACCATCCTTGTAACAGCAGCCCAAACTGTTATACCTGTTGATTTTAATTTCTCTTCTTGTAAGATATGTGGATTTTCTGTGTTATAGTAATGACAATTATGCCTGTTTACAGTTCCTGTTCGATAAAATGTCGCTTCATCTGAAATTACGTTGCAGACGAAGATTGCTTTATAAAATGTTACCAAGATTCGCAAGTAATATTGTCTGCAGCATTACTTGAATATTCCAAGAAACACCTTTACTAATAAAATACTTAAAAACAAACATTTTTAGAATGATTAGATATCAATCAATAAATATATAATATAATAATAAGATTTAAACTAGAGTACCGGTAATTATTCATAACTCCAAATTTAAAAACAAATTTAAAACTCTGAAAACTCGATTCCTTCATGCCATTTGCTATCTACGTCAGTCTTTTCAATTATTTTCGAACAAAATTCCAATCGTCTGTCAGGATCATCTTCAAGCAGTCCGTGAAGTAAATGAGTTTTATAATGTTTGATTTTGTTCTTTTTGGCATACCTTTGGACAGATGACTTCGGTATCCCTGTAGCAGATTCCACCTTTCTTACTGAATTAGGCGTATTTGGAGATTCCATGAAAGCAGCACATACGATTTCTTCATTTTCTATGTTGGAGGATCTATGGTATTGACCCCGTTTCTAGTAGGATAGTCTTCCACTTACGAATAGATTTCCTTGACGGTGAAACTACACCTGGGTAACTTTCCCTAAAACACCTTATTGCTTCATAATCATTTTCAAAGGCAATAGCCCAGGAACAACATTTCACTTTTTGCTCAGTTGAAAACGGCATGGTACATAAGACACTTTACAATGCAACTTAATAACAAATGCCAATGTTTATTACCAAATATGTTCATTGTTGTGGATACACGCAGTCAGTTGATAGATTTAAAATAGTCTAAACAGCTGTAGCTGTTCCTATTCTAAATAAAAGTAGGTTTACCCTTAAAATACGATTGCTGATTTGGTTGTTTTTACACCATTTTGTTTGGATCAGTCAGAATTAACTGATACTCAGGGGTATTTCTTTTACATATGTGTTAGTCACGACTGTAGAATTTCAAGTCTGTAGCGCACTCTATACGTCTGTCATATCAATTCAAAAATAGGGACCTCTTCGTGGGACACCCGGTATATTTAAACGCAATGTTTAACAGTTTTATCTTTTTTTATATCAATGTACCAATATATGTAATGTGGTTTCACGAAGAATATAGTAAATCATTGTGCTCTTGTCGACGCGAATTCATGATTAACGACAACAAAGCTCACTAACTCACACTTTACATAACAATAAAATGTGCACCACTGTATCGACAACCACACCTTAAACCATCCGAGAACAAACAAACTCTGAACAATGACATGGGACAGAAGAGGGATCTATAAAATCTATTCCTTATCTGTTTACAGGAAACTCCAGAGCATTGGGTTATTTCTGTTGTCAAAAACCTTACCTGCGCCAAAACTGTTCCTTCATAACAAAAATAATATTGTTTGTAGTCTTGGGTTTCTTTGTTTGTTTACGGTTACTCTAAAACAATTTTATAACATACTGTAGCCTACACTCCTTTTTGTTTTATTTATTACACAGCCATAATTGTATTTTATCGTCATTTATTACTTCTTAAATCATTTTTATATTACTGTTCACAATACTGAATATAAGTTGAAGACTAGGTGGTAACTATAAATTGTTGAACATCCTTTTTAATGCATCTGTGAGTAACGATATCGCACTTGTCGATATGCAGACGAGTCGCGGCGACAGCCACAGTCCGAAGGTTGTCAGGACGGGTAGTTGCCCCGCATATGGCCTGTACTGCCAACTAAAGTCCGGACGCACAGTAGGGGGGGGTGTTTGACATCCTTTATTTGGGGAGTGCATTAAGCCCTTGAGGCTGACGAGCGTAAAGATTGAACCGTCCACTCAAGAAGAAGATGGTTCAGTAAAACTAAAAAAGGACTTCTCTGACACAGTAGAACCTTAGTTAACCAAGTTACCGCAAAACCGTGGCAAATAAAAACAAAACTTTTGTCAAAATCAATTCTGTTGACTCACAAATAAATGAAAGTACCTGGGCGATCGAGCATTGCTCAGTATTTAAATTTATTTTTATGAAAATGTATGTAAATACAAATCGCAAGTTGAATAATTATGAATATTTTTCGATCTTAAAACTGTTTATTTAATAAAAAAAAAAAACATGAGTGTAATTAGTTCTAACATTTTATTACATTATTTTTGCAGGTATAAAACCTAGCGCATTTGAATCCTGATGTCCAAAAACCTCTGCAAATTTTCATTGAGCCGTTAGCGAGATCCCCGAAATAAATTTATAAACAACTACACAAGAATTGCTCGTTCAATAAGATAAGATTTAACTGAATTGATTTCGATAAAGATAGCTTGGGAGGATTTCTCAATAACCGAATTTACAATAAAAACTTTTGTGTTAGATTGAACAGAAAGAAAACAAACTGTTGTTGCCTTGTACACCCTGAAAACATTTACGCTCCTTACCCAACGCAATAGTATGGTGGTCTTTAGCGGACGGGTATTATAGTCAATAACGAAGCGGTTTTTGGTCAGTAATACAATCCCCTCCTCGCAGTATCATATTTAGGACTACCATCCATTCCCCAAGTTGTTTCTTCGCTCAGCTACTGTATTTTGTTCTTAGTCGGTGTCTGTGTTAAACTTTATGAATGCGTGTCATTATGAGTGGAAAGCGAAAGTGTGTTAATTTACCTTTAAATCAAAAACAGGAAGCAATTAAACGATCAGATAGAGGTGATTGGTGGCAAGTGATTGGTATTGGGGGGAAGGTACTGGTCGAGGATCGGAGACAAAATAGATATTAAATTGAAAAGTGGGTATCTCAACAGCACTCAAATAAAGAAGAGGCTAGACAATCAATGAAAAAAGCGAGCATGAAAAAACTTCAGAGGCATTATTTTTACTACAGTAACCGATTTCTTTTATTTGGGTACGTTATCAAATCTTCTTTGATTATTTAAAACTATATTATTTAAAGCCAAATAAAATAGATTTTGAAGTATGTATGCCTCCAAATCAGCCTATAACGATGTAAATGAAGCGGGATCTCCCACCTCAATGGTTTAGTTTTCTCACGGCCTACCGTATTATCCGAGTTTTTGGTTATCCGAGGTCTGCCCGGACTAGGGTGACCAGATCGTCTTCAGGACAATATGGGACACAACAATTTTACGTTGGTACCCCCCCCCCCTCAATGTACACAACAACCTACGATATGAGGTTCATAAAATTCTTAGTGTAAATAGACTCAAAAAAACTATACACTATATAGTTACCGTGTGTATCAGCTCAAAAGTTAACTTCAGGTGTTGAGAATGCCATGTTGGATGAAAATTAGGCTTCATTAGAAGATAAAAACACGGTTTAAGACCCATGGATAAATAAAAAAAAGTTAGTAAAAAAAGTTAATTTATTACAGTTGCAAACACCTTACGATATAGATTATAATAATATTCAATAAAAAAATCATTAAATCAATAATGAAAAAAGAAATACTTATTACTGTTATTACACATAAAGTAAGCTTTAACTTCAGTTACATAATTATAAAACTGAGAACAGTCCATATTAAAATTATTCCACTATCCTTTCATCAAGGAAAATATCCTTTCGGTGTTCCCGTTATGGGCAGGTATTGCAAACAAATACTGACACATTTTCAAAAACTCAGAATATTGTTCTTTTCGCTCACAAGAATGATAAAAACTAGTCCATTTTTCGTGTCACTGTGGGGTAGGTTTTTCAGGGTAATTCCATTTTGTCAGATGTTTGTTAACAAAAGTTGACAGAGAAGAAAGCTGATCAAACATCAGGGAGTCGTCTATTTCAATGTTTATTATTTTTTTAAAAATTAACACTCTCTTCGACATTTTGCCAACTTGGTGATTCCTTCAACATCATCCATTTAAATAGAGAAAAGGTGGAATATGATTGCATCCATTTTCCAAGGTATTCCATCGTGGTACCATAAAAGTCGTTTACTTCATTTTCAACATTAGAATCGGCAGACATAATTTTTGGAATTTTCGTTGCGTGTGCAAACATTTTTTCAAAAATTTGCCAAAAATAGTGAATGAACCCCAATCTAAAAGTGTTCCGTAGCTTTTTTGTAGAGAAAAGTTCAAAGAATTTATATATGCCAGTAAAAGAATGATAGATGTAAAATTTACAAAGTTATTAGCTCAAGAAACAAAAAATGTTCAGTAACGAAAGGAAAAAGTATAAGGTATTTAAAAATATTTTTTAGAGATAATCATCATTGTTATTTGCAAATAAATGTTGAAAATACAGTTTCCAAAGTTTTGGACGGTGCTCTGTAAAATAAAACGGGACACTCAGGCGTCCCAAAAAAGGTTTTCATGAAAAAACGGGACATTTGCGTTTTTACAAGACGTCTGGTCACCCTAGAACAGACCCAATTATCTCGGACAATCGGGGTTTTACTGTATCATTTAAAAGCCACCATGACAATTTGTTCCCCCAACCTTAACGGGGATTGTGACCCCTTCAAATCTTTACGTTAAACACTACACTATGAAACCATTTGCCTTTCACTTTGTATGAACATTACGTTCAGATTAGTCTGGCCAATGAAGTACTGTAAAGGCTACACATAACTTATTCTAAACAAAATACTAATCGTATTCACTCACTTTTATAGTTCTTCTCGTAGTTCTTGATATCATCCAGTGTGATTGGTTTGAACAAAGATCGCCAATAAGCGTCCCAATTGCGTTCAATGAATTCTTCATCGTCATCATCGTCCCACCTGCCTGGAAAAAAGGAATTTATTTATTTTACTATGGATAAATACATAATGTAATTGTACAATAAAAAAGTAAAGGGAATTTTTGATTTCCCTCCGAATCACATGTATGGCAGCACTGATTCTTTTTCTATAACTCATAGAACGTCTATCAAAAAAACTAAAAAATACGTGTTCATTGAAAGTATTGTTTCATTGTTAGATACTTGTTATTGTGTTTAAAAGACTGTGTGAAATGAGTTCTCATTTGTCTGATTGTACCAAGGAAGAAATACGTTCGAGATACCAGAAGAAGGTATGAAACCAGCAGAGATTATTTGTTGAATGCAGCAGCAATATGGAGATAGTTATAAATAAATACTGAGCTTGACTTGCGAGAAGATATACTTGATAGAATAAACTTTAAACACAAAATCTCACAATACGTTTATTAACTCAAACGTGTTTCAATGACAAAGTTGCCATTTTCAGTGGTGCACGAGCTACTATAGTCTACAACTAACCTAACAGTGTTTCTTGTCCCGCATTTATACAAAACCCAAAGGGGCGGGGCTTTAGACTACTTGTTATAGTTGTTTAACTGGAAGCAAGATCTACAAATGGATTGATCGCTTTTAAAAGTGGTAGGATTTCTTTCTGTGCAGAACAGCGGCCTGGTAGGGCCTTCCTCTTCAAAGACTAATGACAATATTGAAGCGGTTAAACAAACGATCCTCGATAATCGACGAATTACAGTTGATGAAATTGCAAGTGAGTTAAGTGTAAGTCATGGCTCAGCGTATTCAATCAGCTAGGATTCTTTGAACTTTCGAAAAGTCTGTGCTCGCTGGGTTCCACATCAGTTGACCAGCATCCACAAAGAAAATCGTTTGAAAATTTGCCAGAAGCATTTGGAACGTTATGAAGAAGAATGAGACTCAGTTCTTAACTGAATAGTAACCGTTGATGAGATAGCATTTTGAACCAGAGAGTAGGCGATAAAGTTTGGTGTGGAAACATCTTTCATCTACCACAGCAAAAAAGTTCAAAACTCAGATAGCTGCAGGAAAAGTTATGTCTAAATTCTGGAATATGGAAGGTCCAATTTCGGTTGACTTCAAACCTAAAGGTCAAACAATAAATAGTGACAGCTACTGTGAACTACTGCGTTTATTGAAGCCAAAAATATCCAAAAGATGTGGTACACTTTCAAAAGGCACGATTTTGCTTCAGGATAACGTTTAACCTCATACAGCCAAGAACACAGTCCTGTGCCTTCAAAATCTCGGTTTTCAGCGATTGGACCACCCTCCATACAGTCCGGACCCGACTCCAAGCGACTTTCATCTTTTTGGCCCATTAAAAGAACAGTTGCAAGGTAATCATAACCGATCTGATGAAGAGGCCCTTGAAGCGAGCAAAATTTTCTGAACACGAGACCAAAAACATTCTTCCAGGAAGGAATTAAAATCATTAAAAGATGGACTAAGTGCATAGAAGTAGGAGAGGATTATGTTAAAAAGTAATGCTACTGTTATTTATGTAAGTACAATAAATATAAGTATAGATTTTTTTCAATTTCACATGACTTATTTTCATATAAACCAGAGGAATGCGAGTTGTTGGACTCGTGCTTCAAGGGTTCAGTAAAGCCAGCCATTACCATTAATGATATTAACCCTTTGACTGCCAAGGGCCGAACTAATCGGCTTTTAAAAACTTACTGAATACTGCCACGGACCAATGTCAACGGCTTTTAGTATTTTGTTTAATTCGTCACTTTTATTACACCAAATGTGTATGTTTTGCTATGAATAGGTTAGGAACTGGTCTTTCATATTTTTTTCTTTAAATTTGAAGGCTGTACAAAATAAAGAAATCTATTTCCCTGTGGCCAAATTAAGCATAGTAAGCTATCTGCTGTATACTTTCGACAGTTTTACGAAGTTGATATTAGTTTATATTTTCATGCTATTATTTCTGTTATTCAAAACAAAAGCAAAACACAGTTTTACCATAGGAATCATGGTTTCTAAGAAAATCTTAAAGAAGTACTAGTTGGGAAAGGAACAAATAAATGTTTTTTATACAAACTTTTCAGGAGTAATTCTCAATGAAACAAGAATTTTTCTGTTTGGTACTATAGAGAAGTTGCCACTGTACTTACAGTGTATACAATTTAATAACTGACACAAATGTTTTCAGTCATTATCAGTTAGTTAGGCCTCTTTTGAAGGATAACTATATACCCTACAGCTTACAAATCCTAGCTCCGTCTTACCTGTGTCATCGTAGATTGCTCTTTTCTCTTTATCGCCCAAGATTGAGTGAATTTTTCCGAGAACCTTAAACTTTTCAGTTGCGTCAAGCTTGTTCCCCTCCGCAACTCTGTCCGGATGTACTTGCAACGATAGCTTGTGGTAAGCCTTTCGCACTGGAGGAGAAAAAAGAAATCAATCTTCACTAATCCTTTTTAGACAGACGTTACATTTATATAAAACAGGTCATGTAGCACAGTGATAATTTAAAAGTAGGCATGCAATATAATCAAGTAAAATCAATTGATACACTAGCAATATTGCAAAATTTATAGAATTGCAATGATGATAATAAAATAAATAAGTTAGGTACATAAATACACAAACATACAATTTAATATCTACAATGCTCATTTTCCATCCACTGATATGATGACCTTAACCGGTACAATTAATTTAAATCTAATATGCATCCGACCCTAGACTAACCTTTGGCAACAGAAATGCAAAAAATAATAATAAAAAAAAATACCTAAAAGGTTCTAACCTAACCTATTTAGTCACAGTATGTTTCGTTCCCTTGCCAGTGGTTTCAATGTGTGGTTGGTATAACGGAAAGGTACTGAAAAACGTTATGTAGACATATTAAAATTTCAAAAACCCCCGACACAAAAACAACTGAACAGACTTTCTTGCACCATAACTAAGAGCACTCTCGATCAAGTCACCTTTCAAACAAAAAACAAAATCAAAATCGGTTCATCCGTTTGGAAGCTACGATGCCACAAACATTGGATGCTACGATACACACGTTAAACTTATATCACTCCTCTGTTTGCGTCGGGCGTTAAAAAGGCATAAGTACTCCTTTAGTGCTAAACACAATTTTGATTTGAATGAATCAGTAAAAAACATACATTTTAAGCTTTAACTTTTGAAAAAGCCTACTTCTTTGGTAACACCTAATGCCATCATAGCTATTTTTAGTTAAGAAATAACAGGTTAGGTGTTCTTTGGTGAAATTATAGTGCATACACCCTCTAACCAATAATGTCAACTTTCAGAACCTTTTTTAGAACATTTATGTCGTGGTATTTTCCTAAATATATTTAGGCTACTAACTGGAAATATAAACTGTAGGTTAGTTGAGGTTTTAATTATTTTTAGGTTGGTATGAAGGTAACCGTAAGTTACTAAGAGAACCTACAGTTATTTGCCAGTTCTGTATTTACTAAGAGAAAGGAGAATTAAGTAGGCCTGTGTTAATTAAGTAGAACATGTTCGGTTTGTAGAATACTGCAAACTTATCTTTAATAAATGTCCGCTGACAATATTTTCTAATCACAGGCCTA
>JAGFPH010010853.1:23362-34718 GCA_018207615.1 Philaenus spumarius
TGTACGTGCAGGTTCTTCTAAATCATAATATGTAAGTAGTCTTACATACTGTATTGTAATTACATTACCTCTTGTACTGTTTAACTACTTTAATCGATTAAAGGGCATATATTTTAGCCTAAATGGCTTTTTCTTGGTTGTTTTCAAAAATCCGAACAAATTGATAATCCGAATCCCCCTCGGTTCCAATTAGTTCGGATTTTCGACGCTCTACTGTATTTTAATAAATATTGAGCTTGGTTTGTGAGAAAATATACTTGATAGAATAAATATTGAACTTGGTTTGTGAGAAAATATACTTGATAGAATAAATATTGAGCTTGGTTTGTGAGATGATATACTTGATAGAATAAAAATTTAACTCAGAATCTCACAACTAATATGTTTACTAACTAAAACATGTTTCAATGACAAAGTCTCCATTTTCAGTGATGCACGAGCTACAATAATCAATCTATAACTGTTCTACATAGCTATAGCAAACTATAAATGTTAGAGTTACAGATCTGAATTGTTTCCTTTGAAAAACAAAACCTTCAAAAATAATAAATTACTTTTGTAAAGAGGACTTTTGTTTCTCACTTGATTTAATTTGTTTAGTAAAACTCTTCAAATAATGAATTACCACAATCCCATAGTAGACCTAAATTTTAGTCTACTGTTCTAAAATAAACAAATATTTAGAAAAAAGTTGTTCAGCAGTTGTTCTAATCTCCACATCATATTGTAGTTCTCTCGATGAAATAAAACGAGAAGATAGAAGGCAAGAGGAATAGGATTCAATCCAATCGGTAACCAATTACCATTAACTGATAAAAAATCAAGAATTAGGCCTACTGTGTGAAAACAATAAAACACTAATTTGGAGATTAATGGAGATCATCTAGGAAGATTATGTACTTAGCTGAAAATGCTTCATTATATTTGTTTTTATTTCAAAGATTAAATGACAAATTTTAAAATATATCACAATATTTAGTTATATTTTAAGTTTATAAAAAGGTTAATTTGGAAAGCAGTGTGACTAAATCAATTAATGCATTACCTAGCTTGCTACAACACAGTTCTACAGGTTCGGAATCCATGTAGGCCTACTGGTGATCATCTAGGAAGGTTAAGGTACTTTGCTGAAAAAGCTTAGTGATGATTATATGTGAGAGAGAATATGTAGTATTTTTCTCTTACACTACTGAAAACATAATCGATCTAAATGGTGATTCACAATCAAGAAAATCACAGAAAATTGCTACTTTTTATCCAACTTCAGACATGTTTGTGGTCAGCACACATAAACTTATAACCAGTTCCGCCAGGTTTGTTTAAGATGTGGAATTATACTCTCATTATTTAATAGACATATCTTGTATATTAAATATAGGTTATACATTATATTTGTTGCCTCCAGGATCTTTTATTAGACTAACAAAATTTGTTACATACCTTTTATGTCCGTCTACAGTCCTTTGTTATGTCCTTATTTGAAGGGACTATCGTTTTCGGAGATCATGCAACCATTTATAAGTCTAGTACAAACATCTATGCAGTTATTCACATTTAAAACAACACAAACCACTTAAATAACTTAACACCTTACAATAAATGAGAAATTATAATCTATCGTTGGCCAACTGATATGACCCGACTATCGTAACGTGTTAGGTTATTCTGTTTTGTGTCGTTTTAAATGAAACTATGTGAATAACTGTATAAATGTTTGTACTTGGCTTGAAAATAGAGGAGTGATCGCCGAAATTGATAGTCCAAACAAATAAGAACATAACAAAGGACTGTAGACAGATATAAAAGGTATCAATAAATTAAATAGGTACAATACCTGCTTTTTTGCCTTATCCAATCCTAAAATCACTAAGTGATTACCGCGGTTTCGGGTAACCTATGTACCCATCTTCAGATCACAGAAATAAATTAAAAGTAATTCCCTTCATTAGGTCGTCAAAACATTAAAGTTTATATACAAAACTAAAATCACAAAAACACACGTCACGAAACACATTAAAACACTTTTTTCAAAAAACACTATTAAACGTTTTACCGTGACCGGTTAGTGTGATTAGGCCTAATCGATGTTTTTAATGTGTTTTTTGAAAAAAGTGTTTTAATGTGACGTGTGTTTTTGTTTTGTATATAAACTTTAATGTTTTGACGACCTAATGAAGGGAATTACTTTTAATTTATTTCTGTGATCTGAAGATGGGTAGGCCTACATTGGTTACCCGAAACCGCGGTAATCACTTAGTGATTTTAGGATTGGATAAGACAAAAAAGCAGGTATTGTACCTATTTAATTTATTGATTAAATTTTACAATCCGTGGGCTAACATGTTGAAAAATAAAAGGTAACAAATTTGAATAGTTAAATAAAGACTACCATATATATATATACCTTTACGCATCACTCTATGTTGATGGTTAGGTTTTATTATATTTGTTTCTATTATAAACTGTATGATAATTATGTACATACGATATGTTTTTCTTTCACTTTGTTCCGCTAATAATTTCAACAAAAAATATCAGCTGTTATTAAAGATTGACACGCTTAGTAATACAATTTAAAATTGTACAATAATGTTCCAGAGCATTTTTCTAAGCATAGGTTGGTGCCCCTGCTGTTATGCCGAGAAGTGTTGTACTGGAATTTTGCAATGGGCTACTTACTACCTTTGTAAAAAATCTGATCTTGGTGTCACAATTTATTATTATAAAAAAAGTACTTTCTGTCCTAAAAAAATGTAGTTGGCTGATAAAATATCGATAGTGGCATATACTGTAATTACACCAAAATCTCTAAGCCTAGCTTACCAAATTCAAAATGGCCGACCATTTTTCTTCAGGCAATAAAGCTTTGTAAAAAGTGAAGTTTAAAAAAAAATCCGTGAAGCTTTTTTTAAAAGTATTAGTAAAGAAAGATAATCAAAAATGAATCCACTTCAGAAATTATTTTTAAAATAAGATTGTATTTCTACTATGCTAAACTGTAGTTATAGCCGATACCATAGCTTGAACTAACCTTCTTGAGGTGCAATTCTTTATCCAGTTTTATTGCAAAAATCTTTTAAGTAATCCAAAAAACTATTTATACAATACATAAAATGATATGTTAAGTGTATAGTAGGACTATTTAAATGTTATGTAAATTATATTTATTAGGTTTAAACTAAACTTACATTTCTTATTTGGCAAGTAACTTGCAATTTCTACGAAGGCGTCCGAAAGAAAGGGAAGATGAAATAGGGTTTTTTCATGAGCTACATGATAATGTCTTATTAGTACCAAATTCTGCAGAAGTCTAATGCATATGTCCTATAACAACTAATTTTAACTACACGAAAAATAACAAACAATAACATAGAACAAAAGAATTCTCGACATATTATTGAGTATTGTATATTAAACACCATCTTTATTATTAATGATTAACAACCAAATGACCAAAATAAACATTTGCTGGAGAAAATACTTGAAGCAAGTAAACACATGTATCATATAAACTAAATGGAATCTTGTTATAATACTAGAGTCGTAAACAAGTTTAAGAAATTCTAATGATTTTACAGTAACTTTTCCTTGATTTATTTATGTTAGTACAAAGTACAATACTATTTCGGTCAAAAATATATTGAAATATAAACGTTTTTTGTGAGAAACCGTGTACATTGTATTATTTCATTGCAAATGTTTCTCTCTCATAAGTCCAATTCAAGTTTAAATTTTATTAAGATATACCTACCTCAAACCGTTCAGTTTATTTCTAAAAAAATCTTCATCTCTTGTTTACGACATGGAATTATTTATTTCAAAGGTTTGTTCTTTAGCTATAGACCTGTGTACTAGTAATAAGCATTATAAAGCAATTATATTTAGGACTTCGACAATTGATATCATATAATCAACTAGAGTTACAGCTTTATTTTGTGATGTTTCTTTTAATTCACAACTTAGGCAAAGCATTGCTTATTTAAACTTCGACCTATTGTTTTATTTCAAATTATATTAATATTCCAACTTGTTTCGAATTTATACCTTGCGCAAAGATTCGTGGTGGCTGAGAGCTTAGGACGGTCGGGGAGGTGTCCCTACCCCTAATTACCCCTCGCTCGGCCGCTCCGGGTTTTGGTCATGAGTCACCTACTAGGCTCAAGACACAGTCGGTACAATTTTTTGCATTTCACCATAAAATGAAAAAATAACGTCATTTTTGAAATCCGCATCAAATAACAAGAATATTAAGTCCAAATACGATAAAATTGCGATGTTATTGTATTCATTTGTTTTAAAATAAAAGGCAGTTACAAACTATTACAGCTATTTACAATTTTTTACACAAAGTGTTATCCAGATTCTCACAGGAGTGGAAGGTGAAACCATACCCTTGAAAAAGAAAATCCGTTTAGCCACACGTAGTTTGTCACACTAATTATTGATCAATGAAAGTGACAAGTAAAAAAGATTTTCTTAATTTCGAATATTAACTAGTCAATTGTATATTAACTGATTATTTATCATGTGTCCTTTATCGGATATATGGGGCTTGATTAGTGCTCTTTAAATAGGCGTATATTTAAAGCGTCTTCAAATGTGTATGATATGTAGATAAAATATATATTATTTATCAATTGATTAACATCGTATTTAAATAATTCATAAACATTAAAATAAATTGCCTTTTTTATTATTAAAAAAAAATCGTACCTCTTGGCAGAACCAGTTTCAAGGTTACCAGAGACGCACAATACCAAAAACATGGATACAAATTAATATAATTCTCGAAATAAAAGGAATATCAGACTTGGACAGTTTTGGTACATTGTTTTCATAAAAAATTGTAGCATTACTTACTAAATACAAGCAAAAACAAAAAATACAAACAAAACAAATATTTTAGTATTAAGATAAATACGATTTGCATCCATAAAAATAAAGTTCAATCTTCCAAAATGAACGGACGCGAAATATATTTCTTGATTTTAAATAGAACATTAATTGAATTGTTTGCAGACATAAACTCTCAGACATTACTAATGGAATAGTTCCCTTATTACTGATGGTTTGGATTAAAACCAACTAAGTAAGTTGTTGGTGTTACCTTGGAACAAAATATATTAATAATGATGAAACCATGGCATCCTATAATCAGGGAGGTCACCATGTGGGGTAGAGGGGTGTCAGTCCGCAGTAATTTGAAAACCCTAATATTTGGGAAATTTGAAAAACATGGTCTGGTGTTTTATTATTTCTTTTTTTATAAATTCAGTAATGTGATAAACAAAGTTATGTAAAAATTATAAGTTTTTTAAGGCTAGTTTACTCAAAATAGTTTATAAACGCTATTTAGAGAGGTCAATTTTCCAAACATTTTCAGGGAGATGGCCCCGGACCCCCTGTAAGTGGGGAAATCTTGTCAAAATTGTTGGGAAATTTTACATCCCCCCGTCTCTAATTGTTTGTTGTGTCGACGACCCTGCCTATAATTAAAGTATATTTAGTATCAACACAATTATATTGGGTTTAATTACTGTCACAAATTTGATATACAATGATTTTATTATTTCGGCCGTAATGATTTTGTAAAGTAATGGTTAACAAAACTCCCACAATAGCACGCAAGGTCAACTCCGCTCACTGGAGTGGTATTACACACCTTTAATAGTATTAGAGGGTTATCGGGTTGTATTGAAACATTTAATGAAAGTTTAAAAACGTGTTCACCATGTTAACACAAATATGTAAATAATTCGACCACGCAGCTGAACCGCTGACATGAGATGTTTTAGGGTTTCAACCAACTATTTGGAAAATTGATCTCCTCACGAAGGCGCTGAATAGCTGCCTATGTGTACGAAATATATTAGTAGAATTTCTTTGCACCTCAGCCTCCAACTTTGCACTCACGCACTCCTTCGTTCCACTCACAGCGGAAACACTGGCTTTGTGAGTTTTGCACCTCGACCTCGTGGCCTTGGATTATGGACTGCTTCGCTTCGCTCGCAGAGTACAATCTCGGCCGTCGGCCTCGGATCGGAAAATGCCCACACGGTAAAATCCACCACGCGGAACCGGGTACTTGAATGGTATTTTACGTTTTGATTGATTTTATGTGAACCAAGCGAGCTATAAGGTCGTGTAAAAAAACAAAATGAGCAGAATAATATCCTACATTTATATTTTTAGGTAAAACCCCCAAAAAGTTTCATTCTAATACGAAAAATCGCAAAACATGTTACTTTCGGTAAAAAAAACGCTTCCGGTTGATTTATTTTCTTGGCTAACGAACTCGTCCGAGCGACGTAGACAACCAACATGTGTACCAAATTGGATTTAAATGAGGTCGGTAAAGTGCGAACACATATATAGGCCTACATATAATATACGTATATACAATTTTTAATGACACCCCAAAACGTGTACTGGTCACCATGATCGGTGCTCAATGACTCCTCCCGACCTTAGGTCTATGCAAATCCGCTAAAAAAACTACAATATCGTTTTCTTTGTCTGAAATTAGGATATGTTTTTAAATAATTCAAAATATGCTATAAACAAACAAAATAGAACATAGGCCGCTTTTAAGGTGTTGTAGCAGTACTGGTATGTATACAAGAAAGATTGAAAGACACGATACATGCGCAATAGGCTACCGAAAGTTGGACACCTAGAAGCATCGGTCCTCCGTAGGTAATCACTGACAAAGTTGTACTTTGTTTTTACGGTTTGAAAAACTGTTCGCGTGAGAAGTTTGTGTTCAGAATTCATTTTCCTTATGTTTATCAATTGTATACAGTACATTTTACACACGTGTTCTATCCAGTAAAGTATTTCCAACAAAATATCAAGCTAAATAAACGCATTTGTAAGTGTATTTTAATGTATTGTTTAAATTAAGTTACTACTATGTCCGTAATAATCGTGACTACCAAATAGCTAGGTACCCGCAACCTTTGACTATGGAATGCAATAATTGGATTTGGTAAGTTAAGAATGCACATAAATTACGAATGTATAATTTAAACTAATTTAAAAACTCGTATAATTTAAACTATATAAACGGACATAAACTACCTATAGACCCTATATTAAACTTTGAATACTTCTCCTTAAATTTAATTTGTTCGAAATATTATTGTTATAACGTCTGTTCATAATAGTATTGTCTGAATTTTTAATAAAATAAATATACAAAAGTAACATTAAAACATAATCAGGACATGTTTTTAAAGTGAGTCCTATTAAAATACATAAAAATGTGCTACTTTCAGTTGCTCCTTAGAATCATATTAGAATACAAATAAGCGCGATACAAGTTTTCTAGCTTTGCATGATTTCATTCCTAACAGAAAAATATTTTTGTTCAGTTTGGAAGGCTAGATGTGCAGCAACCCTCGCTCCCACACTTACAGGAAATAATGTAGACTTAATTAATACCTTTGACTATGGAATCTAACAGAACAGTGTTGTTCAGCAATTTTTAAACCTAAAAAGTTTAAGTTGTATAACTATAAGGCTGAACATATAACTTGTATATTTATTGCAATAAACGACTGCAAAAATATGTAAACAATTATCTTAATTAATTATTATAAAATTACGCATGGCCAAACAAGGTCTGGCCGTACTAGCAGTCAGACACAAAGATAATGATTAATAAAATAATACCAAGTGCTGGCAGTGCAAGTGCGGAAGAGAGAGAGAGAGAGAGGGAGCAGAGAGGGGTGAGTTGGTGACGTAACTGGAGGGATGGGGGGAAGGGAGGGGAATTGACTGGTAGCGCTTCCTAGCGTGGGCACCTATAACTAATTTCAGCACCTATCTCTCGCGCGGTACGGATTTCCCTATGCCTTGCGGGATCTATTCGTAAGATACATAATCAATGCCGCAACTAATGTATGTGGGCAGTAGTTTCTGTTTACCTACATTATACCGATACTGACAACATACTCGTATAATCAACTTGACAAATGTAATTACATTTAACAGTCCAATAGGCCTACTTTAAAATAATTTAAATTACTAAACTTTTTTCTGAGTTGTGAGAAGTATTTTAAATAGCATGAAAGTTTTTTCAATTTCTCTGAACTTTTATTTTCTAGTATTTTTGTTGTTTTCGCTCAAACATTATTTGCCTGCACATAGTTATAAGCTATTTATTTTTACAATAATTCTAACTTTATCTAGGCCTACCTAACTATGTTTGTGTATTTTTAACTCGGTAAATGTGTACAATTATAAATAAGGATTGTGTGCCTACTCAAGTTGAACATGTATAGGTATTTTCAAACTGTTATAGAACAAATGTAGGCTACATAGGCCTAATATGTTCTGAGGTTAGAAGTTGTGGAAAATATTTCCTATAATTCGTTTTGTTTACTTCGTCTTTCAGAAGAAACTTCTTAGGCCAGCGAACCGGATTTACACTAATGGCGCTTAGGGACTACTAGCAATCTGTCGCCCCTATACTGAGCAAATTTGTTTAGGTAAATATTACCCTAAAGCAGGAGTAATCGTTGGATAGATACACATAAGGAATTTTTTGTGTCGTTATTTGAGGGATTCCAATACTCAATTTAGGCAAAAAACCATACATTTTTATTGATTTTTTTGGTTGATTGAACATTGCAATAATGTACGCATATAAGAGGATGGTGCGATACAAATTTTTTTGAGTTTTTTCTCCTAAGATAAAAGTTTAGTTTTTACAATTTTAGTAGTATTACGAAGATCATGATGTAGCGTTTTTAATAAAATTTAAAAAATTCCACAAGAATAAAAATTTTCAGCAGAAAATTATTTGCAGACTTTTTATAATTTTAAAGAACTATTTGCCCTAAAATTTAACGCAGATGACAAATTTCGCAAACGGGTTTGTTATGCCCTTCTAAATGTTATAAATAATATTGTAATCAATTTTCAGCTTTAGCACTATATGACTAACTGAGAAAAATGCGTTTGAATTGAACTGCGCCTCCCGTTTACAATTTATAGATTTATTTAAAAATTTCACTTTTTTTGTCAGACTAATTATTTGCCCCAATTTTTTTGTCGGACAATTGAATCACTGATCACAAAATAAGACACTTTACATACCCTATTTTTGTCCGACAATAGGTCATAAATATAAGGGTTGCATGAAACCCTTAACTTCAAGGCGTCCGACAACAAGTATGCCCCGAAAACTTTGGTCGGACAAGGTTACCACTTAGTTATATATATATTTTATAAACGATTCTGAAAAAATCAGCAGTTAGGTACTAAATATTATGACGCCATAACTTTGCCATGTTCGGGGTGTCGGACGCGCAGAAATGACCAATAATATATGTCCGACAAAATGTTTTTCGCTTTCTACATAAAACAAACTTTCGATTAAAAGAATTACTATTACTTAGGTTATACATTTTTTTACCACATCAAATCAATGACTTTGCCGGGTTCTCAAAAGAAAACGCCCCGCTACCGAGAATTGTTGCAAATAAAAATGTTGTCCGACTCGACGTAAATAAGAGATATATGAAGTCTGAAGAGTTAGGTAATCATAAACCTGGGCCCTAGGACTATAAGGAAAGGGGCCTGAAACAGGGGTGTTTGCTGTCACCACTCATATTTTACCTGTATTTTATGGTATACACAAGGCGTTAGGAGGAGGAGTTAATATCAAGTGTCTATTATATGCGGATGATGCTGTTATTATAGCGGATCCAGAAATTTTGCAAGATATGATCGACAGGCTACACTTTTACTGTGATTTATGGAACATAGAATTAAATTTAAGTGTCTAAAATTGTGATTTTTAGGAATGGTGCGATAGTAGCAAAAAAAGAGCTATGGAAATTTGAAGGGGAGCGTATAGAAATTGTAAAAGAATGCAAATATTTAGGTGTATGGTTAAGTTCAAAGCTATCTTGGGGCAGACACATGCAAGACAGATTAGGGGTGGCTAAATTTGGTATAAATATAACATATAGTAAGTTACTGAATAATAATAGTGTACCAATGTCTGTAAAAATTTAGGTTTTTAAAGCTGTATTTAGGACTGTATTGTGTTATGCAGCGCAAGTCTGGGGTTGTATGCAATCTCAAATAGTTGAAAAATTGTATACATTTTTTATTAAAAAGCTGCTTATGTTACCAAAAAAATACACCTGACTTTATAATATACTCTGAGATGGGAGAGAGTCAATTGTTCTTATATACTATTTCATTACATTTCAAGTATATACAGAAAATGTTGAAATTAAATGATCATAGGCTGCCAAAATTTCTTGCAAGTGAAATTATCAATAAAAATATATTCTGGTATAAAAATGTCAAGATACTTTGTAAAAAACATAAGTTTAATTCTTTTCAATACTAAGCAGAAAATTGTGAAATGACTGCTACAGAAAACCTTTTCAATTGTATTAAGACTGATTTAAGAAATAATTTATTGCAAAAAGCTTGTAGTTCTGTTTATCATGCTATGTATAAAGCGTTAGATTTTGATTTGGGAGAGAGGAATTACATGACAGACGGTTGTAGTGTTTATTTTGTTTCTACAATTTTTAAGTTAAGAGGGCAAGCTTTAAATACAAACTTTAGGGTTGACCGGCCCGAAGAGTCTCATTTGTGTTCACTGTGCAACAGGTTAGAAATTGAGGATACCTACCATTATGTTGGTGTGTGTCAAATATTTAAAGAGATTATAATTACATGGTTGGGTTCAGAAACAATTAGTATAAAAGATTAGAAAGAATATTTGAATGGAAGACATTGGAATAGTTTGTTTAATTGACCGAGCGAAGCGAGGTCTCCGTTTTAACTCGACCGTTCGGCATTTCGTCTGTGTGTTTGTTTCACGATTACGGCCAAACACCTTTACCGATTTTGATGATTTTTTGCATGAATGTTCCTTATTCTTAGGCCGAGCCATTTATGTATACGGGTTTTTTCCATTTTTAATTTTTAACCCCTTAAATAAAATAAAAATGGCGGCCGGACCGGTTCTCTCAGTGTAAGCTTTTTTCCAAAGCCAGTTGTCGAATTTAAAAACTAATAATATTTTGCGAGTAGCAAATTAGATTTTCAACAAAATTGTATTCTTGATTTTTTTTCGTATCTCAAACGGTAGGTAAGCTCACAAAATGGCCGCAAACTTCAAATTTGTAAAAAATCGTCCAAGTTTTTGTATCTCAAAAATGTTTTTATACGTTTATTCTAAGCCAATTCAAAAGTGATCCATAGCTTTTTTGTAGATAAAGGTTTAAAGAATTTATATATGCTAGTAAAAAAAATGACTTAAGTGAAATTAACAAAGTTATTAGCTCAAGAAACAAGCATGTTCTGTAACGAAAGGAAAAAGTTC